>JAQGBT010000558.1:0-48472 GCA_034698585.1 Disparrhopalites patrizii
TCGAGAAAGAGAGAGAGAGAGAGAGAGAGAGAGAGGGAGAGAGAGAGAGAAAGAGAGAGAGAGAGGAGAAGAAAAGGTTTATTGAAGAGATATGTTATCATTTTCGGTGCTTGGACTTGAGCATCCGCCTTTGTAGTAAAAAATATTTTACGCAAACTTTACAAATAGACTCTTTGAGAACATCATCATCACCATCATGATGAGCTCCAACATCATCATTGTTCTGTAGAAGAGCAAAAGGCACTTGTTGAAGCTTGGAGCTTTGTAGTTCCACAGGCGGTGTGGATGTAGATATGTGAGGCATCATAGGGAAAAAGGGGGAAAGCACATGTTTGCAAAAGGCGAGAGACTTGTCCTGCATCCTACCTGTACCTTTTTGGCTGTGAACAGTGTTTTTTTTAACGGGAACAATTTCCACCTTTTTTTCCATTGGCAAAGGCTATTGCGAATGTTGACAGAGCTGATGATAAGGGCAGGGGAAATTCTCCACACTTTTTGAGCAACTCAAATATGGAAGTGGAAGTGAGTTCACACGTTCTGTGTGTGCACATTCACTTTGGAGGGAGTCCCCCCGGCTTCGTACTCCCCGTTGGATTGCCGAATCATCCTCGGCTAATCTCATCCCCTGGTCAGCTAGTCTTGTTTGGTTGCAGACTAGAAACAACGGCCTCATAATCGCTATGTGTGAGAGATGCCTATCAGGACAGTTCCATTCTCGGACATCTTCATACATGCAAAAATCCCCCGCAAGGGTCACAGCCACAGTGTCCAGGTCATCTTGCCCATATCTATTTGAACACGACCTTAGCAACAGCCCAATGTATTTTCTCGCCTGAGAAGTCTCTTGTATGCTATGCATTAATCAAATGGAGAGAGAATAAAATAAAATCACAGTTTAAGATGACTTCGCATCGCCCTCAGTAATTCCACGGAAGCAATGAGGCCAGGTTTAAAAGGTGCGAAGGGGATGGAAAGGACAGAGTGCATCTTCTCAGAGGAAGATGTAACAAAAAATGTTTAGGGGTAAAATCCTCCTCCGTAATGAGGGTGAGAATGTTCTTACTGTTATTTTTTCCTCTCTTTTCCTTTAAACAATAAGTATAGGTTTGCACGCGAAAAGAACAGATGACATCCGCTAAGGTAAAAAAAAAAAGACAAAAAAAAACAGAAGAAAATGTTTCAAAGATACAAAGGATATCTGTAAGAGATGGAGTGAATGGACAATGAAATAGAATTTTCTCACCACACTCTCAGGCATAATGATAATGAATCTTCCCCCCTTATAACACTGTATGCACGGAGGGACACGGATGTGGATAGAAATTGATAAATTTACTTTGGATCACAGTCCTTTCACATTTCCTGTGCACATCCCATATACTCCCTTCGCCCATATGATGGCCACTTTGGTGGAGATCTTCGCCGAAGGTGTTATACATATGGGGAGGAGTGGGTCCAAGCCCAGTCAAGATGAAGAATTTGAACACATGTAAATACACACACGCTGGGTATGGTTGAGCATTAGAGACGGTGACAAAAGGTGAGAGCAGAGGAACCAACTTCTTGTCTCTCTCTCTGTCTCTCTCTCTCTCTTTCCGTGTCTCTCTCTCATTCTCGCATACGTTGGACATTATTTTCTACTTTGTATTACATGGAGTCAAGCATATTGTTCTCTCCTCTCAATTCAACCCCACCCTGGGAAGTTAGGCAGTTAGCCTTTTCCTCTCTCATCTTCTGTCTCTCTCTCTCTCTCTCTCTCTCTCTCTCTCTCTCTCTCTCTCTCTCCTTCCACAGTCACTGTCTTCAATCTTTGCTCACCGTTTTCCTCTCTTCCTTTCTTCCCATCGTTTCTACTTGTGCTAACTTAAATTCCCTCACCTCTCCTCTTCTACAAGGGAGAGAAGGGAGGAGAGAAAAGCAATGTCTTGCTGCTTGATGTCATCTCTGTATGTGTGTGCATAGATTACAACTATAGCAAGTGTAATCATGATTGCACCTCACTCGGCCCTTACCTTTAACGTGGAGCTTACAACAATAACACGAAGGGGAACGAGATAGAGAGGGAGAGGTAGGAAGGGGAAAGGCCGGAGAGAGAGAGAGAGAGAGATAGGGGATAATATGAACCAGAAGTGGAATGAAATGACCCCAGTCTTTTTCTGTAAGAGGTCAACTATGTACTGAGTAAATGAACCCTTGGCCAGCCACCTAGTGATTCATTTAATGATATTCAATCGATCCTTCCATCTCATTTTCTTCTCTTTTTTTCTCAATGCTTCGTACCCCCGACTTGTCTCTTTCTCTCTCTCTCTCTCTCTCTCTCTCTTGTACGATACAAGCTACCCACAAGAACTTCTTCGCCTGCATACAAATCCATGTTGAAGTATTTCCTCACCTAAACATCAGAGCTAATATTAATAATAGGAAGCATTATGAGAATACGAACTTTTTCCCTTCTCTCTCCATCTCAGACCCTTTTGCATGTACATAGAGCAATGTGAATAGCATGTGATTTTTTTTATTCATATGGTCTTCCACGGGGGAAGTAAGAGTTTCTCTTGATCAAAGACAAGAGATGAACGTGATTTTTGTCTCACCGTCTTTGACTGTCAGTATTGTATATAAATCTCCTATTCAGCACACTTGATCTCCTTTTGCTCTCATTGTCTGCAGCTCTTTTGCCCTTTACCCCTCTTTCTTTCTCATTCCCTGCCTCTCTCTCTCTTTCTCTTGCTCTCTCGAGGCAAGAGGCAGGAAGGGAAGAGAGGTTTGTTCTATTTCTGCTTCCACATCCCATCTTCATCCGCTTCCAAACCACAACCACTCCATGCTGATTCTTGACTTGAACCATAAAAAAAGTCTCCAGCGTCAGCATTAATACATACATTTCTATGCAAATGTATCTTCAATGGAAGTTTTGAGTAAGAAAGGCAAAAAAAAGGTTGTCTGACGAGAGGGCAATGGCAAATTAATATGACCTGCGATAGTGGTCATTCTTCGGTAAGGGGAAATATAAAAAGGTTAGGAATAGTCAATGCGGATTTTCCAAATGAAGACCTCTGTGAGTGTGGGATTGTGGAAGGAATTAAGAAGGGGTGAAAGAGAGGGAAGTGGTGGGAGGGAGAGAGAGACAGAGAGAGAAAGAAGAGAATAAAGGGGAGAAAAAACAAGAATTGCAAGTGGATGGATCACTCATGGAAGGCATGAGGCACTTGGATAAAGTGAGGCGAGAATGAGGTGAGAGTGAAAAGGACTCTCTCTCCTCCAAGAGTGGCTCAAGTCATAAATAAATAAGTAAAAGTAAGGGAGAGAACTAAGCAAATTCGTGAGTGTGTATGAGGGAGAGATCTTTTTAAGATCTTCTCCTCTTCATGTTTCATCATCTCAAGGAAAATGGAACTTCTTCTCTCACAATTTCACTCTCTGCCTCATCTTCTTTTGGGGGAAAGCGAGAGAGAGAGAGAGAGAGTGAATGTTTTGGTTCATGGTCTCGAAACCTTTGATGGATTCTACTCTCACAGCTGCCGAGGCATAAAACTGTCTTCTTCAAAATATTAATGAGAAGTTTGTCAACAATAAACTATATTTGATGATTCTGCAGTTTTTGGACTTGGGCCAATCATATAATGCTTACGGAAGATACTCCTTTTCTTTCCATGTCCTCTCTCCTCTCTCATTCTCTCTCTCGCTCTTTCTCCTTCTCACTCCGACATCTCTTCCTCCGAGTGCTCAATAAAAGCCACTCCTGTCCATAATTTGTCTTTAATTTTGTCCAGGCACTAAAAGAGAAAAGATACACAGACCTATTATTCCCTTTGGAAATTTTAGCCTATTTCCAGACTCTCCCAACACCCACGCATCTCCTTTCAATATGCGGGCATATTCCCCCTCATTTTACACACTTTGAGAGGACATTTTAGAGCTTCATAAAGTCATTTTTTTCATTACCACACAGCCCTCATTTAATCCCCGTTCAGTTAAAATGTCTTTCCTTTTTATAAAAATAAACTCGTAAACCCCAACTTGGCTCACCCAGCGTTGACGGTCCACATTTAGAATCCTAATAAAGTACACAGCACCATCCCAGGATTGTCAGGAGTGGGATGACTTCTTTTAATCCACAATTAAATTATGACAGTCGCGTTCCATTGGCGTAATTTCTAATCCATGTCCAAGTCGCAGCCCATTCAGAGTGGATTATGAGGAGAGCTTATCAATTCTAATTTCTGCTGAGTCATTACCTGTCGCCATCTACTTCTTCGTCTTTTTGTAAAAAACATTTTAATTACCAGGCCAAACAGTGTCATCTGAGTAAGGAGGACTTGTGGTGTCCACTGACCGTTCGAATTTCACTTGTCTATCCTTCAACCTCCTTCGGAAGAGGTGACGAGTGAAGGGAATCAAAAATTATGATGGTTTTGTATGGTTACATGTCAGCAAGGAGTACAATTTTTTCTGCTGGATTTCTTCTTGCATATATTGAAACAGTAGTTAAATGGTAAATCTGCACATGAGTGGAACATTAATATCAATTACAAGTGACACTCTCTTAATGAGTTTTCCCTCACGTCAATCGTGAATGGCTTGAATTGCTCCTGCAGAGACAGAGAGAGAGAGAGAAACGGAGATCCGAGACAAAAAAACTTTGCCTCTTGCGACAACGTCCCGCAACCACCAACACTCGTGCATTATTAAGCAGACATTCTGTTACTCCTATCAACCCTTTACTGTAATAACTCACAAAAATCCGCTCCTCTCTTCCGCCAACTCTCCTCAAAATTGACTTAATGAAATTTCTAATTGTTTCCCTCGCTCCTCATGTCTCTCTCGCAAAACAAAACAGAGTCAAAGAGCAACAAAGGAAGGGAGAAAAAAAAGTTGAAGGCTTTACAATTAAATAATTAAATAGCGTGAAGAAAACCACGTCAAGACAACATTCCTCGAGGCTAGGATCTTTTAAGAAAATGTGTGTACTTTAGTTACATTTTTCATTAAACCTAATGTTGTTTGATGTAAAATAAACACGAGAGGAGCTTCTTTCTTACGACATGGCCTCTGTGGACTGCTCATCCCCCAGCAAATACAACAAGGAATATAATATGTGTTTATATGTGAATCTACAAGGGGAATAGTGAGCGGGGACTTTAGGACGTGCATAAGGGATAAGGATCAAAAGAGGCTTGTAAAGATCTCCGAGTAAAAAGATCGGATTCTCTCCATGCCTCCGAGCTTAAGCTGATGGGGGCAGTGTAACCTTAGTACTCTCTCATTCTACGTATACACAACTCCTTCCATGGAGGTAATTTTGGACTTCTCTCATCTCATGTCCAGATGGTAAAAATTTGAGTGGGGGGACATCTTCGCATGGGTCTAAATCTGAGAGAGAGAGAGAGAGCAGAAGAAGTGTCTTAAAATAGCAATTATGTACAGCTATTTACTCTCACATTGTTTGTCTCCTTCCAAAAAGCAACACTTTCCCCCGTCCTTTATGGTCAAGCTTGAATCACCCGAAGAGATTTCCCCCGTAAGTTGGCTCCTTATTCTTTCCTATTCTGGTATGTCATCCCTCCTGGAAGAGATTACAAAGGAAGTGTGAGTGAATAGATTTATTTTTACACCATCTCCTTAGCGTATTGTGAGGGTGAAAAAAATAGAGCATTACCATTATTTGCTCGTTTGAGAGAAAATAGATTTCTGGAGAGAACCATTGCTTGCATCTCTGGACAAAAGTATACCTTGGATCTTTGAACAAAAATATATAGTTTGGATCTCTGGACAAAAATATATAGTTTGGATCACGGAACAAAAACATGGCTTGGATATCTAGACAAATATCTAGTTTGGATTTCCGTAGAAAAATATAAGTGAGGATGTATGGTGAAAAATAAAACTATTACACGTTGAATGACGGACGCCAATGGATTTGAAACTGCATGGTTTTTTTTTTCTTGAAGAAAAGTTGTACCCTTTAACCTACCCTTTCCAGTGTATTCCGTATAAAAGCATCGTCTATGATCTCTTCCAAAGCCCTTGTATTGCAATTCTCCTTGTCTCCTTTGAGAAGCGGACTTTGAGGCATAATGATGCTGATGAGGAACTACTGGCTATGTACACGTGTGATGGGCCAGAAGAAAGGGAGTGGGGTAAAGCAGGGATTCCAAATTCCTTATGGAACTCATATACATACATACATATATGTATGTGCATGCTTTTTTAGTCAAATGCTCAGGGTCACAATGGACAAAAAGTGGAGGTATGTATGAGCACACAAATCCCCGCATCTTTGACCATGACAGACATATTTCATATTTTTTTTGTTCCATAACGGTCCAGTGTTCGGAGGCTCACTTTCTTTTGGGCAGGTTGGAATAACCTTCAGACGAGTCCAGTTGTTTTCCCTTGCAACAGATCTGTCATAATTCTATGAAGGACTCAGACCTTATTCTTTCCCCCTCCTCCCCCTCCAAAGGATTTGACACAGTATCCTCCAAGAGCCCTTGACACATAGACCCATTCATGTGGCCCTGCAGTCGTGTATTACTCCTCAAGGCACGTACATACAGGGACATTATGCATTAGAATGTCTAAAAGTAAAAACTGACCTCCAACAGACGAAAAATTGTTCACTTGAATGCACTTCCCCTTTGCAAGTTTGGAAAAAAAGATTCAAGGGGTTTCCCCTGTACATATCGGCTTTGAACTTGAACCGAAGATGCTCTCTCTGTCAAGTTCAGGGCTCAAGGGTAAGGAGAAAGGACAAAGGTACAGATTCATACTTGAGTTGAGGAGAAGAAAAAAAAATTGGGGTTTCATGCCATTGTTGAGTGAATACATCAATAATAACTGTAATAATAATAACAAGGCTGGTGCAGTGTAGAGAGATTTTTAGTGTTTTTAGTTTTAGTAGGAAATGTATGGATATTAGCCGGCTGTCCGTAGTTATAGATTTCCTTTGCCCATGGGACTGCAGCTTGCCGTCCAGCCCAATAATCTGCACACACATGGGCCTCTTCATACTATTATTGTCACCGAAAAAGGGAAAGGCAGTGCATGTGCACGTTTTATAATAACCTTGCTCCTGCACTTGAAATGTATAATAACCTAGATTTTCTTCCCCAAAAACGTCTTACACCTGGACCCTTTCAACCCTTTCACGATCATCTTTCCCATTCCTCACCTGTGATCCGCCTCTACCAATCCTTGTTTACTATTGAATTTATTCCTTCTGACAAATCTCCGCTCTAGTGTGTTATAATACAGACAGACCTTGGATAAGCGCTCACATGATAAGAAAATGCGGAATTGCAATAATGCTTTGGCGGAGATGCTTCATTACATGGATGCAGTGGTCTGCCAAGGGATTTGCTGGGAGAGAGAAATGCCAGGACAGAGCAGTGGTCGCTCATCAAATTCTACTCAAGCTCCAGCTCATTGACAAGAGAAGACATGACAGGGCATTGTCTGGCACATGGATGGAAAGTGATCGTGCCTTGCACTGTAAACATGATCGAGGAGGCTTTGAGAGTGCTCAGGCAGCAGTGGTCCATGTTAATCAATGGTCGTAATCGCTATATGATTATCTGTCCATGTTATTACTAATTACTCCAAGGATGAATCCATGTAATGAGTCAGTCTCTCCGTCCCAATGATACGCACATGTGGCTGGATGCGGGAGGTAAAAACTGTATGGGTGTAATTATAAATATACGCATATTTCCCCTGTCAAAACCTTGGACCGAGTTAGCATAAAATTGCAGCCTGAACTTGCAAATGAATTCCTTGTGTAATATCCTGAGCTTCATACTGAGAAGGTGACCTCTCACCTGGTTCAAAAGGAAATAAAAATAGAAACATCTCCGCCGTCCAATACTCATTGTGATTCCGTGAGGTGGTGGGGATTTCGCGGCATTTACAATCGTGAATCAAGTGACTCTCACAATGAGGAACGGACAGGTCAAAAGATGCTGATGATGATGATGGGAAATCATGAGATGAGAAGGTCCACTGGGACCACCGTCTCCTCTGGATTCCAAATGGACGGCGCCCTTCATTTATCTCGATCTTCCATGGCAGAAAAGAATTACTAGATGGGAACAATACGGTCGTGCCACGGAGGAGGGAGGAGTGCATTGAGAAAGGAGAAATAAGCACGGGAGGTTCAAGAAGAAGGAATCTCGCGAAATCTCTGAAAATAGCCCAGCTCTGACGTCTGCAACCATAGGAACAGCAATGGGAATGAGATGGATGAAATAATAATTATTATAATTATGTTATTACTTTGTTCGCTCCGCCACGTTGACCATGTCAGGAAGTTAAGTTGGGATTAAGTGAATTACGTGAAATTTCACAGACTCCTTCCTCTACTTACGGGTAAAAGTCTCTCTAAAAGGCATCTCTCTGGATCTTCCTCTTTCCGCCCATTCCCAAGAAAATATATATATAAGCATGTACTTATATATATATTATATGTACATATATATGTATATCTATGTCTATGTATGTACATAGGTACACCAAAAAGTTGGGAGATGAAGAAGACGGATGGTAAAAACAATGTTACAGAAGCACATTGGAAGCCTCAAACGCGTGTGTGTTTGTAAACGGTCAAAGTTGAAGTTATTGAGGGTGTGGGGGTGGGTGGGGGAAGAAACTTTGACTCACTATGAATCTGACAAGGAGGGACTCACTAATTGACCGAAACGGATAAAAGTTGAAGGCAAAAGTGACATTCCCCTGCTGATCGCAATCTGATTAATCTAAGCCTCACTTTGCGCTCCTACTGGCCTCCTGTCCTTCCCCTCTCTCTCTCTCTCTCTCGCTCTCTCTCTCTCTCGCTCTCTCTCTCTGTCGGTGTATACTTCTCCCTTGTAGCCACACGCGGATGTTCGGATGTGTGTGTAGTGAGAACTTTGCTCCATTGGGTGTGTGCTCACACACTGGAGCAGATTTCCTTGCTCCAGAGTCTATGAAGAAGTTAACACGGGGGCTGACGTTTGGATTACTCTGGCGAGCTAACTGACTCAGCCTCAAACAATATTGCCGTGGAGAAGAAGGAGGTATAACTCAACTAATACAATCAGAGAGACTTACACAATGAAAGAGAGAGAGAGAGAAACCACGTAAAAAAGTTATCCAGCTAGGACAAACTTTCTTCCTCTTCCAGCCTCTTTCTCCCTCTCTCTCGGCTGTACACTATTGCTGTTCTTGGGAGTGAGTGGACGGATTCCGCTTTTGTGCCTTCCAGCATTGTACACTTATTCTATTGGAATAAAAGTCCACCACATGTACAGAGGGTTAGCTGCATAAAAAGCGGGGCTCTTATACACTCTTACGTAGTCAATGTTTACGTTCTAATAGGAATATACAGAGTCACACACACACACTTGTAATGCAATCAATGAGACATATTAGATTTGGGTGGGAGGAGGGGTGTCGCGGGGTTAGCCTTCAAAAAATGTGTGAGTGTGTGTAGAGAAAGGAGCTTTTGCGAGGACATTGCCATATTGAGCCAGCCAGAGGTTTCCTTTCAGTTTGCTAAAGTTGGAGGCGACAAAAAAAAATTGAGCCACCTCCAGGCATCCACGATTCTCTTTTGTGTACTCTTTTTTCCTTTTTTTTTTATAGAATGCCCGGTTAGGGTAAGGTCTTCCATTGTACATACGGGGTGTATTCATGTCTGTATGGACGAGCTTCCTCTTCCCCCCTACTTTTTAGGACCTAACGTATCATTGTAAAAGTCCTACTTCTGTACATTTTGACTGACCAAATGCAAACATTGGGAGGAACTGGCTGGAGTCGTAAGTCGAAAATTTAATTTTAGGGACGAGTAAAGACTCTTATAAAAAGGGAAGATGACAAAATTGGAGGAGATAAAGAGAAAGAGAGAGAGAGATCCACGGAGGAGTTTGGTGATGAAGAGGGAGCACATAAAAATTAATGGGACCGACGGCAATCTCCCAGATTGTGAGGAAGAAGAGCCGGGAAGACTTGAGAAATTAATGCCTTTATGAAGTGTGATCCAGTCACGAGGTTAATGCTTTTTATGGAAGCGTCCATCACGACTCCTACCAGGCACAGAGGAAGAGAAAGAGTGAGAGAGGAAGAGAGGAAGAGAGATGGGAGGAAAGGAAGGGAATTTCCGATTCCAACATCCGGGATTCTCATTAATTACACAACTTGGCACCAGCCTCACCTCCACGGCTTATAATTCTATGTCTCTGGCCACTTTTCTAATCGTCTCCGTACATGTCCATGACAATCCGGCTCAGGCTTTGTCATTGCTTTTCTTTTCCTTTTTATCTTGGACATTTGATTTACCCACGCTGGCTTTGTATCTGCATGGACAAGGACGACATGTCCGTGGGCTGGGGGAAGACCAGCCAAAGTGGGAAGGTGAGCTCTATGAGCTGGGAGTTGGTGAATAAATGAAGAGAGCCGGAATATCAGCACGAATAAAAGCCTATACATCACTCCATTAATTTGCTCCTGGCTTCAAGTAATCTTCTTGTCTTTCGGTGGCAATCAACAAGTTACCAACTAAGCCTGTGTGCGTGCGAAAAGCATTTCTCGCTTCATATATCATTCTCACACCTTCCACCCCGTCTCTCTCCCTTTCTCTCTCTCTCTCTCCCTCCCTCTCTCCTTTATACTCACACATACGTACAAATGAGAGGGATTGTCCCCGATATACAGCCTTAGAGACGCAAAATACTCTCACAAGCCTCCTACAATGCCCCAAATATTGCACTTTCCACATGTCCATTCACTGTCCTTTTTATCCCTTCCCTGCAATTTGGCCGGAGAAAAGAGATGGGAAATTATATTGTCCCACATGCAATATTAATGCTTAGGCATTCTCACCCTTTCAATGTCCGTCCCAGAGGCTGGGAAGATGCTGTGGGAGAATAGGATTCACCCGTTGAAGTTATTAGTTCCGTAAACTTTCCGATTCTCTCCGCAATAAAGAAGTTTTTGAGGTGGAATAACAATAAGAAATTGGAAAATCCACGTGTGCACGCAAGAAAGACTGTGGTCGTCTTCGTTCCTTGTGCGTTTGATGTTGCAGAAATGGGAAAGAGAGAGATAGAGAGAGAGAGAGATGAGAATGGTTGTTGGAGGGAGCTGGAATATGAGTTGTTTTGGTGGAAAAGGCTTGTCACTGGAGACAAGTAGAATCTCTTATTCTGATGGGTGCATAATAATTCGTGGAAAAAATGGAGATGTGATTTTTTTATGATGATGATGACTACTTCTACTCCGTATTGGAAAGGATATGGTTTGTTGAGGCTATTCTTGTGTGAGTTGGAGTGTCGCTTGGTCCCATGGCCACCACCGGTCGTAGACAGTGCAATTGAAGGGAACCCCCTGCCGCTTGGGTTTGTCATAAAAACGGACTGCGGGCGGTCTGCGAGAGTCCTACCGCCCAAAAAATCTACTTATACTCATCCTTTTTCCTTCTGCAAATTGTCTATTCATAAGATTTTCTCTTCAACTTCTCTCTGTCACTCTCTCTCTCTCTCTTCCCTCGCATAGATAAGTAGCAGTGGTTGTAGTAATCACAAGAATACCCAAAAAATCCAAATCAGACTCATGTAATCATAAAGATTATATTATAGTGCCATGGTGGGTCAATTCTCTCTCTCTCTCTCTCTTTCGTATTTCCCTCTCTTTTACACTGTTCCAGGCTCAACCATGTACCGGCTAACAACAGGGTGTCACCCGGAATTTTTAGAGATATAGAGAAGAAAAAAGAGAACAATGTTTTCAGCTGATTCTTGCACAAAAAAAAGGAGTGAAATAATAAAGGGAATAGTTTTTCTCCCTCCTCAGAAAATGTGTAACGTCTTGGGCATGTGGTGCTCTGAATGTGACAATAAATAAATAAGATGGTGAATGTGCGAGGGGGAAAGTCGTACAAAGGAAGTGCTACCTCCTCAATAGATTATGACCACACTCTCAGCCCCCAGAAGCTCCATAAAGCCCATGGGTCATACGGTGGACGGGATTTAAATAGCTGGTAGTAAACTAATCAGTGGAGGGAGTTCAAGTGATGCCATCCAAGTTACACGGGCTACTCCAACTTGGACGGCACACACAAAAACATCTCTTTATTATGTCCTTTCCTTCCGTTGTCATAAAATGACCTGCTCAACTCAAACAACTTTGGGAAAGTCATGGACCGGACCACAATAAAATACTCTTAATAATACCTAAAGAGTTATTTTTTTGGGGGGATACCTATATGATTTCTTCTTTTTTGTAAAGAAAACAAACGTAAAAAAAGGGGGAAAGGCTAAATGGATTCAACCCTTCCTTTGTTGCTCCCTAAAAATGTGTAAAGGCAGGAAAAAATAGTCCTTACGTAAGCATTTCGAACCGTCATACTTTACACAGTTTTTTCTGTGTATATGTATACATAGCTGTTTTTGTATATGCACATGCATAGCTGTTTTTTATATTATATTTAGCTATTTTTGAAATATATGATGAACCTATTTGTTTGCTCCATATGTGAATTCATTTAATCATCACGCAGTATAATTATTGGAGAGGTGAGTCAAAGGAATATGGGGAGGAATGTGAGCATGCCAAAGTGCCCGCTTCCTTATGGGCTTCTTCATTAATTTCCTTTTGCATACGTGAGTGGGACTATAATAAGAAGGAGGAAATGTTGGCGTAAGAGGAGAGAGAGAGAGAGAGAGAGAGAGAGGAATTTCATGCTCACTCATCCAGCGGGGGAAAAGGGAGGGCAAGAAGGAGGTGGAGGAAGAGAGGAAGCAACAAAGGACTTGTGTGTATTAAAAACTCCAATCATAAACGAGGATGGGAAGGAACATAAAGTGTGACCATTGTTACATCCATAAATAACGACAAGAAGCTCGTAAAATGACACCGTGGACTTGTCGTCGTTATTGTTCTTACGCTCTCCTCTCTCCCTCGCACACTCACACAACTCAATCAGACCTATTTCTGGACAAGTGCATTCTCTTTAGTATTCCTTTTCACGTGTGTGTACACAATAAGGAAAGTCTCGAAACACCTCTGCTTGCACTGTCCTTCATAAAGACACTCTTTCCCCCTTCTGTGTCACGTTCGAGACATATAACACAGGAGAGAGAGAGCAAAAAAATCATAACCGGTTTTTCCTCCTTCAACCACCACCTTACCGCTATAGGCTTCAGCGCTCACTTTTTTTTTTTTTTTTTACTGCACAACAATAAAAGCATTTTTTTTACTTCCACATGAGCGCCTTATTAATGTCACTAACCAGAGTTTACACGGTGTAGCAAGTGGAATGAAGAATCAATTTCCTTCGGCTTCCTTTCCCAAAGAAAAAAAAAGCTAAAGGGAAAAATGCCTTGCTCTAATTACCATGCATGTACATTACTCCAGATTTTTATGTCTTCCATCTCCTTTGATTCTCTTGCCGAAAGAAAGGGAGGAGAGAATTACAGAATCTGTATGTTCGTAGATGAAGCGAGGGTCAGTGTTGAGGTGAATGAGTGTTCAATAAGTTTTTTTTTGAAGACTTAAAAGTTTTAGATATTGTAAATCTTTTTAAGTAAACTGTCGGCAAAAAAGGGAGAGAGAGAGAGGTACAGAAAAGAAGGCGGACGGAGATTATGACAAGGTATGGGATCATTTCATAACATTGTGTGTGGGGCTATTAGTGCGGCAAAAAAAGGGATGACGACGATTATGCCGAGTATCTTTCTCTTTTTTTCGGGAAAAAAAGATCATCAAAAAAATCTTTTACAAGCCAGATCCCTCACATTAGGTGGAAGGGACGCTTGAATGGGCGCCTTTGGGTCCAGTGCATGGACAGGCGATTGCAATTGTTTGACCGCGAAGGGTACACATGTATCTGAATGGGAAGGATCCGCTCAGGAGCTTTCGTCCATCCAATCTTTTGGTAAACATGTCATATTCCATGCTGAAGGAGAAAAATGGGGAAAATGAGGAAATTCTTTTTACTCCATCATTGGTGCACCTTCAGCTCTTCCGTCCTCAACCACGTATGTATACGTATGTATAAATATACGTAATGTGGACGGCCTGACAGAGGGGGAAACGCGAGGAACACAACTATTTTACACTTCTCCAACAGTCCATGCATATTTCAGTACTTTTTTTTTCCATGCACGACTCCCTACTTTTGCGATGAGAAAAAATGCATAACATTACCCAGTTTTTCCAGAAAAACCTTGGGCCATGTATTGGAAGGGAAAAAAAGAGCGAAAGCCGCGGAGAGAGCTTTACGAAAGGACACTGTGACACCCTGAGTGGCCTTTGCCCCATGCAAGTCCCCATGTATTATCCATATATGTATGATGAGAAATCATCTATATGAAAATACAAAGGTGAATTGGAAACCAGTGTGTCACAGAGCCGTGGGAACAATGAGATTATGTTGTTGGGATATGGATTGGGGTGCAGATTAAAAACACGTACCTACAGCCATATGCAGATATACTAATACATATTATATCCACTCACATGCATATGCATAACTGAGGAAGTGGCAATGGGCATTCTTCCTCTTTTTCCTTTCTCTCTCTCTCTCTCTCTCTCTTTCTCTCTCTCTCTCTTTCGCTCCATCACATCGAAAAAAATCTGGAATGGACGCCTGCATGAATCCGTCCATAATAATAATAATGTGCTTTTTCCATCCTCAAAAACTGCCGGATTCAAATGTATTTATGACGACTGAGATTTTTTTTTTGCTGCTGTTATTGAATTTGAAGGGGGGAGAAAAAACCATTGGATTTTTGTGTACAAGAAAGATAATGTTGTGTTGTCCGTGTTGAATAACAAGAAGAGGTATGAATCCAGAGCCATTTTATGCCAAGTCACCCTCCTGCCACCCTGTCTCGGCCGATCCTTTATCCAGGCCTGTACACTCCAGCGCCTATGCCTTGGTCAGGTTCTGGAATGCCTCAGTCAGCCCCAATATCCGCCAGTCTCTCCAATACCTCTCTCATCCCCTATTATCCGACCTTACCCCAGTCAGGAGCTATACTGACTTTTCAAAATCACAGATATAATGCTCGCCCAGTGTACCAATCCATGCTCTCTCATTCTCGGCTTCGGGAAAGGTCAAACGGCAGTGAGAGTCTGTCTCTGTTCGGATATTCAATCATAATAGCAATAATAGTCATCATAATAATACCGGACCAACCATCCCCGAACAAAGCTTAGTGTCACTAGTCACTAGACTCTATTGGACGGGGAATGTGTACATAAAAAAGGGAAAAATGGTAACAGAAAAACTTTCAATCAAAATTTATGTCAATTCCGTGATTTATGTAGTAGGTTCCTTTAGTCAACTCCTCCGCAGTACGAAATGCGAAGTAACCAGAAAGAGAAATCGACAGGGAGAGGGAGAGAGATCCAGAGGGAGAGACAAAGAGAGAGAGAGAAAAGGAGACAGTGACAGGAGGGACAGATTCCCTTACTAATACCAATAAAAACCACAGCGACGCTTATGTTGGTCAAAAAAATTTTGTAACTGTAGTCAAACCCATAATATTATCTTCTTCTCTTGTTCCTTAACCTCCATTTTGAGAGAGAGAAAAGGGAGGAAGAGGCAGAGATAATTTTTTTTATTTTTAATACGATTACATGATTTTTAATGTGATACCCAGTGGAGCCATAACTGGACTGTAGACATGACTGCTCAGAGATTCCAACTCAAATGACAAGGCCAAGCAAAGGGGCAAAGGGCAAGAAGAGGTTTATTTGTCTTGCCTTTTTTTCCCTTACATAATATGCATGTCACACCAGTGGACATTAACAGGGGATTGTGTTTCACAACTCTTCTCTCTCTCTCTCTCTCTCTCTCTCTCTCTCTCTATTTCTCTCTCTATTTCTCTCTCTTGCCCTCCCCTTCTCCGTCTCTCCAGTTTCTGTGATACGTGTGGACAAAGTACTAGACTGTTAATCACGGTATCAGTTGGAAGAGAGTGAGGGAGGGAGAGCCCCGTGAAAGAGAAACCCCCATGAGATTGTGGATGGTCCAAGAAATGTCTGAAAAAAGCTCATCCAAAGGGAATTTTGGGCGAAGACAAGGAGAGGAGGAAGAGCCTTTCTCCGTGGGAACAATGAGCGGATATTTTACATAAAATGTCCGTATATACCTCGTACGGCCGCGTCCTCAGAATTCTTTGGCCATGCATTCCTCGTCCCATGCATTCACATATGCGGTCATGTGTGTGTGCCTCCGCCTCTCTCCTTGTGTTTTTGAATTGTGTGGCAACGTATTGGAGAGAAAGAGGGAGAAAAAGGAGAGAGAGTGAGAGTTAAGAGAGAGAGAGAGAGAGAGAGAGAGAATTGGCGAGAAATCGATACTTCGATCATCCACGTTTTCACCAGCCTTCCCTAACTATGTAGTTCCCACATATTCCTTAGCCCTTTCCAACGACTACCACCACCATACATGTTGACGACGACGACAACGACGGCGGCCAAGAGGAACTTAAGACGACCGATAGGACCTCGGATGGACTTGAACAATGACTCGTGGAAAAAAGGGAAGAAGAAGAAAAAAAAACCTTGTGGATTTTCATCTTCCCTCTCACTCCCCCTCTCCTCTCTTTTCTGCATATAAAGCCACTTTTAGTCAAATTCTATTCTGCGGACCGAGTCAATGGGAAAGGGTTGAAAATGCTTAAAATCCTTTCCATTGTCCACAAACACAAGTCCCCTCCGCCTCCCAGGGAAAAAAGAGAAAGAAAATAGAGACTGCAAATGTAAGAGTCAAGAAGAGTTGGAAAAAAAGGGGTAAAAAAACGTCAAGCTCTTTTTCAAACCATGCACAATGCCCGCGTGATATTTTTTATAGTATCGTCCTCACCAACATGTGTAGTAAATCAAACTTCTTTTTTTTTCCCTGCTTTTTTTCTCCCTTCCCACAATTGAAGGGACAATGAAATACTTTACTCCCTCACTCAAGCCCACAAACCCAATCATCAATCTCATCAACTGCATTTATACCCGTTAATGCGATCTCTCAACGGAGGAGTCATTGCGTTGACAGAGAGAGAGAGTGAAAGAGAGTGAAAGAGCAAGAGAGAGAGAGAGAGAGAGAGTACACTTCACTTCTCCATGACTATGGCAAATAGATGGTAATTACAGTGGTTTGTAAGTACATAAGCGCCTATTTGTGCAAAGAAGGAGGTATGGAAGAGGCTAGTGGATTTGCATTTAACCCGTTCTGCTCAAGGGAGTGCCTTTTCCATCCTTTTTCCTTTCACAATCAAGGTGAATAACTCCCTCAATGCATTCGTGAGTCAGGAAAAGACTCGTGTGTGTGTAAGTGCAAGGATTTTGGAGAGAGAGAAAGTTGGTGGAGAGAGAATTCATGTGGACGATTATTCTTGGAGAGAGGAAATGGAGAGAGATTACGCTTTCCCTGTAACAACTAGCACTCCTATAGCTCTTTGCAGGGGAGAGTAGAAGGGCCCAAAATAAGCGCTTGAGGACTAGTGTGTGCACTCAGAGAAATTCATTCTGTCTATGTCTCTCTCTCTCTCTCTTTCGTCCTCTCTATGTGCCTCTCTCACTCAGTGAATTTCATAGGTGAAATGGGCGGGGAGGAGTTTCTGTGGTCAACTTGTGGTCACTCCATTCCTCTGTACTAAAAGGCTACGGCGATCGATCGATTGTGTGAGGATGCATGAGGCTCTTGCGCTTGGACACTCCCTCCCACATATACCAATCAAATCCCAAACTTGTTTCCATTCGTGTATCCCGTCCATACACACGCACTCACACATCCTCACTCTCTCTCTCTCACTCACTCTCTCTCTCTCCTTTGCCCTCTCAATTCTCTCTGTTCAATTAAAACAGGTTTTTGGGCGTCAAAGTACATGCAAACCATTGAGAGAGACCAAGTCCCATTGTGCCTAATGTGTACAGTATACACTAGCTCCAACCTCAAACCACTTACTACAGCTCTGCATTAGCATCTACTACGCCCTGCTCTTCACATCCAACGACGGAGGAATTATTCTCCTCCCTTTTTATTGGTCCTTCACCATTCTCAGAGACGTGTAAGAGAATGCCTTTGGGACAATTATCCTTCTCGCGACTATGCCCACCAAATTGGTGGTGCTTCTCTATCTTGGTCAAGAGGAAGATAAAAGTCACATATTGGGACTTCTTGGGTCGTGGGCGAGTCTTTGTGGCCAGGCGAAATGTCTCTCAATCCTGACGTGATGACTTCCAAATGCTCTGTTGAGGGCACGAAATCATCCAATAAATGAAGGAATGAGATATTATTGGGGCTGTATCTACCCGGGGTTTTCGCGGAGGTAATAAGAATCGGTTTTGGATGGACTCAACTGCGACATAAAGTCTGACTTTTTATGCAGCGTCAACGGTAACTCGGGACAAGACAGGGAGAGAAAGGGAGAGAGAGAGAGAGAGAGAGATGAAAAAACAATAGGAAAGGCCAACCTCACCCGAAGCTCCCCGGATGACTGGCTTTGGGATGGGATGTGTACAGCCATGGCCCGAAGACACTTGTGTTATGATTGTCATTCAAATTCCTTCCCTATTGAAAATATTGACAATCATCTCAATCAGAATTGTTACAATTGCCAATATTCTCCCTCCTGAATCGGCACTCTCAATCTCGCCTCGCCTACATATGCACGTCCTCTGAGTAAGGCCAGCCGGGTCTCACCCCGTAGGGATGGTATCAATATCATTTCATTGTGTCTCTCTTGGCTTTATGCGGGTTTTTGAGACACAAGAAATTGGTTGGATCTTCCTAGGATGTACATATGTTATATACATACATATGATATGCTTCCTCCCCACGTATTTTCCCCATGCTTTCTATCATTAGATTCCTTGTGTATTAGCATTAGGGATGGAAGACACGTTTTTCGGGCTTCTCCATCCATCTCATATTTTTGGGAGAGAGTACGGGAAAAGCTCCGTTGTGAAATTAGTTGCTGCCCGCAGTAGTCAATTGGACGTAATGGTGGCAGGGTATTATCATTCATTTATCAATATATTTATGAATTTTTATGTCCATCCTCTCCTCTCATCGGTCAGACTTGGAGTCACCAATATGGTTAATTTTATCCAGATGTCTGCTTCCTACCCTCTCCATTACCCTCGCAAGTACGGTGCAGATCCTCTTCTAATCCGGTGGCCAATCTAATGGCCACGTCCTCCCCTCCTCTTTATAGCCTCTCTGTCTCCCTCCTAGAACCTTCCTCCTAATGGGCGAACCACTCCTGCAGGGAGAATTTGTAGGATAAATCTAAACATGGAAGGATATGAATTAAATATAAATAAATATAAATAAATCAAAATAAGTTTCCCTTTCAATCTTTGATTAAACATTTCTTTGACTAAACATTTCCTTGATGTTCGTTAATTATATATATTTGTGTCTCTGGTTTTGCAGTTGATCATTCGATCGCCTCTGTTCGGGGCCCAGGTGACGTCCTCACGTGCGGAGCCTGTCTGAAACAGTTTTCCCTGGCGGACATCGTCCGCTTCATCCAACACAAGGTCCGGTCCTGTCCAGTGGGTCGGAATCACGGCTACCAACATAGCACGCCCCTCAACAACAATAATAATAACTTGGACGCAAAAAACAATCACTTACGAAGTCCCGGCAGTCCCGGAACGTCCACCCCGAGTTCGGACGATGAGGAAGACCCGGAGGAGTTCATCTCCAGGAACGGACCGCTCAGCTCCTCCCGGAATTCCGCCGGAGGGAATAGTTCATCCAACACGAACAGCAACCATCCCATCTCCCCTCTCAGCTCCAGCACTTCCAACGAGCACTCCACTCCCATCTCCAACCACTGCTCATCCCTGAATGTCATTCCCGTGGTCACTCCCAGCATCTCAGCCCCGATGAATCGTCGATCCAAAAACCACCACCACGGACATCAGCAGGATCGCTCCACGCCCTTCAGTGTTCAGCAACAATCAGACAAGCCAGAGAACGATCACGTGGCCAAATGTGATGCAGAAGTCAACACAGCACCCTCAGGTTTGTACTTTAAGTCATTTTTTTTTCTACAAAAAAAAAGGTTCAGTATCCTACTTTCCGTAAAAATACATAAGTAATTACATTATTTGTATGTGCATCATTTGTACGTGCATCATTTGTATGTGCATCATTCGTATTTGGAGAGATACATTTATTTGAGCTGCATGTAATACATTTGCTTTTAGTATGGTTTCCATTTTTTTTGTATCATTTTGTACCGGTCAATTGCCGCGGACTCGGAGGGAGCTGTGCATAATTACATGATTGAGGGCAGTGCCCACCAAAGTACAGTATGGCTTTCCCTCCGACCATTTCTATGAGCGTATGAATAGAGGTCGGAGGAGGGAGTCACACAAAAAAAATCAAATAAAAGGCTATGGCTTTGATGTTGATATGCATATATAAATCGGTGAGGAGTCTGCATATGTATACATACATATGTACATATGTGTACAAAGGATAATGGTTATACATAAGGCTGGAGCTAGTAGCGGCTTCATATAATATATGGACTCCATGTGGAGCTTCGTATCGTTTTCCAGGAGGGAAATCTTGCTCTGTTATCACAAAAACATCATTCATTACTCACTTAGAACTTTCTTATATGGGGACTGGAGCTTCCAGTATGCACAATGCGCACTAAAAACCAGTAGTAGTCCTTCCAGTCACTTTTCCACAAGCGCTTCCAGTTATTCATTATTCCGGCTTTGGAAATTTCTCTCTCTCTCTCCTGCACGAGCTTGTGCTATTCAAATGCTTTGGAACAACTTGTACATTCTGTAGTACTTACAACGGAGAGTATCCCCAGGCGGTTTACACACACTTTACAAGCGATAAAGAGGAGGCTGGTCTTGGAATCAATTGCATTATTATTCACTTGTGTATACACACACAATCAATTTTTTTTTCAGACCAGACAAAAAACCTAAAGTGTTCCGCAGTCAACAGAGAAAGTGTATGAGAGATTCATGTAGCTTAATTAGAATCAACATTTAAGCAGTTTTCCGAGTTTCAAATCCTTCCTGCACAAAATTCTTAGATTTGTTAACAAGTGTCTTTGGCCAAATCAGACTGTTTTGTTGCAATTCATTGATTGAACCCTTTATTTGTCTGTCTCGCACAAGGCACCTGTTGTGCTCGTGTTTCTTGCTAAGTAGAAGGAGCGAATTGTTTTAAAATGTATTTATTTCCTCCCCCATAAATATAGAAAGTTTTCCGGTTTCCATACGCATTGCTTATGCATATGTATGTATTTGTATATGCATTTGTGTATGCAATTGTGTATGTATTTGTGCGTGTATATACGTGTATTATGCAGTAGCCTAGCCACAGTGTGGAGTGGAAAAGTTTAGCCGAAGGATAGACACGGCGATAATGTGATTAAGTGTGATATTTTCCCAGCCACCCCCACATTTCCACATTTCCAGCTCATTTCTGTTCGTATCGGTCACCCTCCATACCTGTCCGTGCTCCTCATTTGCCTTAATGAGAATTAATTAGTGAGTAGACAGAAGAAACATTGACCACAGGAACATTTTTGTTGTCAGCAAGTCAGGTTTTCTCGTGAGAAAATATATTTTTTTCCCTCCCCCCCCCAAAAAAAAAAAACTTGGGATTTACAAGTAATTTCCTACGAAACTTGAATAATATTAAACATTTAGATTACACATGTTATGTATGCATGTATTTAAGTAATGCAATTGGAGCTGAAATGGAGGGGGGGGGGTGAATCCTCACTAATTAAGGAATTAGAGCATTCCTGATGACGATCTGATTTATTCGTAATTCTTCTTCCACGTCCCTTTTCCTCTACTGACCTTAATGCAAACTGAAGGTGAACTGCACCTTCAGGATTTTTCAAGTTAAGACTGCTGTCGCACCTTGTAGGAAGAATTAAAACATACGCATAGCATGTTATTCAATTAAATAAAACTTGATTTTGACTTTTAAATATTTTCCCCTTCAGTTGTCTAATTTATATATTTTTTGTGCTAATTGCCACAGCCGTAATTGTACAGGTAAATGTCCATTACATGTTTGTAAATGTAATTACCAAGTTTTGGATTGAGTCTATGGCTGGAGAAAATTGTATTTTTTTTTGTATATGTGTAAATATGAAGTAGGAATAGTGGCAGGGAGACAAAAGGGAGGACTTGAGCCAGTGTGGCGTGGAGGGGAAAAAGAGGGAGAGCGGGAAAGATTGGGTCGTCTAGTGAGTTATTTGAATAAGTAAATAAAGTATCATTTTTATTTGTGTACTTCTTGCTTGAGCATCTTCTCTCGTCCCTCTCCTTTCCATCTTTGCGTTATGGCATTGGTGCTGCGGTAGATTTTCCTGGCTCCATTTCCGTCCTATTCTCCCTTTCTCCTCACTCTCCCCTCTTTCTCCCTATCTCCGTCTCCCTCCGTCTCCCTCCCTCTCTCTCTCTCTCTCTCCCTCACTCTCACACTTTCTTTTTCTCTCTCGAGTCACTTATGCTAAGTCGGTGTAAAAAATGGGAAAAAATACTTTGGAGATAGTTGGAGGCTTTTTGATTAATTTCACAATGTCTTTGGCGAAGACTTGATCCCGCGGGATTGTTTCCTTCAAAGTGATAAATAGATTTTAAGGTTCTTCTCCATTCTTTTACATTCAACGCTTCTCCGTGTTATGCATGCATGCTGAGGCGCTCATTCTCTGTCATGGTCTCTCTCTCTCTTCGGTCTCTCTCTCTTTTTCTCTCTCTTTCTCTCTCTTTCTCTCTCTCCTCGAAGGTGTCACAGGAATGGGAAGTCTCAGTTGGAAAATCAATAGAGCACAAACCGGTCCCAGTCCGCTCTTTAACTTCGTTTCGGTTTCGCCTTTTCTTCCTTATCATCCAGGCCGGCTTCCCTTTCTCCCTAACTATTTCTTCCTACTCCATGGAAATGCTTTTTACATACCCTCAAGATTACTCATTCATTTCGATGAAAGCTCCTCATAAAACTTTTTCTCCATCTGAGTGCTCCTCTCCTTTCTCTCCCTCTCTACTTCTATCCATCTTCCATAACTCTCTTTCTCTCCCCATGAAATTGAGACAACTCCAAAATCCCTGAAAACCTGAAAATGCTAATAAACATTAGCTCATTTTCCTGTAGAGATAACACCCTCACATTTTCCTTCTCTCATTGTTCTTCCTAGTAAAACTATTTTTTTTTCTCACATATTTTTTTTTGCATTCCTAATAAAATTATTTGGAATACGTATAAAAAATTCATGGCCGACGACTATGTTGATTTGGTGGGCGGGAGGATTTAAATTCCTTTCCCGTCCCCATTCATTGGCGTGTAGAAGGGAATTATTAATTAAGGACAGGAAGTCCAAGGTAAGAGGCAAGCGGAGTCTTTTTTACTTTCCCCAGCCGCTGCCTATACAAGAGTGCTTATGGGTCAAATTGTATTCGGATGGCGTAGTAGTGCCTTCGAGGTTGCGATGTGAAAGATCTTGCAGCTGTCCACAAAAACTGTGGTGGTGAATGGCGATTGAAAATGACGGGGATGCGTTTCTCTCTTTTTTTTCTCTGTCCATTACCACCATCGTTGGCAGAAGAAGAGAGAGAGAAAAAAAGCAAGGGCTGACAAAAACATGAGGTTGATGTGGCCCCATGTAAATTAGCTCCCCTTAAAATATACGAGATGATACTGCTGCTGTTGATGATGATGATGATGTAGAAGCTACATACATTCTCACTATGCATTCCCTCTTCCTTGGAAAGTCCACATATCGCTCCTCACTTACGTTGATGCCATCGGATTGGGGTGAGGAAAGTGATGCGGAAGGGTTGGGGTGGAAGTCAAAACTTCCATTCAAACAGCCCACAAGAATAATTGTCCAAGTATGTACGTCCCTGAACCCGAGATCCATGGACATAGGAGCCACTCCGTTTGTTTCGGCGGGAGAAGAGATTAAAGGCAGACGTGTAAGGCAGACGTGTATACCTATATTGAAGTAAATAGCCTTCATAGGGGAGATGGCATTAGCTAATAATCTGTGCGAGAGCCCCTTCAAGTATTAAGTACTGCAAAAATTGCAGGGAGCTCCCTCCTCCCCCGAAAAAAAACCTTTGTGGGCGAGGGAGAAATAGAGAGAGACAGAGAGAGAGCGAGAGAAAGGAAAGGGTAATAAAAATACTTATTGCGGTCACCAAGTGTTTGACTAGCTTGTTTGCTCCATTCTCACATTCCCTCCGTGTGTAAACTTGTACAAAGTGAGAGGGAGAGAAAAAGACCGAAATGCAGTTACGGATGAAATCTGTGTGCATTCCACTTGCTTTGTCAACTCTTTAGGGCCCTGGAAATATGGAGGAAAGATACAGAGAGAGAGTCGGAGAGACAGAGAGAGAGCGAGAGAGAGAGAGAGAGAGAGAGCGAGAGAGAGAGAGAGTGGGAGAGTGAAGGAGAGAGAGAGAAAGGGTGACAAGGTGACGGAGCCACTTTGCATATGGGCTACTCCCGTATATGTAAGGACATGAGGAAGAGTTGGGCGGAAGCACCCGGATTTGATTATAGTATAATGTTATTTTATGGTGACAGACCGTCAATGGTCGTTCCCTTTTATACGCTCTCACTGAGTATTGAGCGGGACTAAATAGCTTCTCCTCCGCGGATTTGTCTCTCTCTCTCTTTCTCTCTCTCTCTGTCTCTTTCTCTGTCTCTCTCTGTCTCTGTCCCTGCCTTTCCCCTGCACATACTTGGAGATATTGGAGTGGTGGGAGAGGTAAAAGGACGTGCTATGACAAAAGGGTTGCCTTCACGTTCACGCACTACCATCAAGACTTGCAGTCTTTCACTTCTTGGGCCGTACACACACACACATCAAAAATGGCTAGTAGAAATCCGGACCCTTGTGTACATGTGGCTGTACAAGTGGCAGAGACATACAACAATGTGTCTTTCCTACTCCAATGCTGTAGCCACGGCTCTCTCTTTTTTTTGTGATGCAGATGTGAGCAGATGGAAAAGGTCAGAGAGGATAGGGTTCGCGGCTGGTCATTAAGGTTGCGCGTTGAAATCCTTTTCTTTCTCTTTCTCTCTCTCTCTCGTTCTCTCTCTGTCTTTCTCTCTCTCACCCTCTCACTTTTCTCCCTCTCTCTCTCTCTCAAGCTGTAAGACTGAAATGACGGAACCAAGTGGAGGCGGGCGTGTGAATGGAATTTCAAATTAGCACTTTACTTAGGAAGACAACTCTGGTGGCTCTCTATAAAGGAGGACGTGAGAGAGAGAGAAATGCCTTGGCGTTTCCGTCCGTCCAAGAAAAAAGGAGAAGCGAGGGAAAATCCGCACATTTGACTCTCTTCACATCTTCTAATCCGTACATTTTTTTTTCTTTCCGTTTCCTCCCTGCTTCCAAGTCAAAAGATCATGTGTTATTTTCCTTGTTCTGTCAAAAGGAGCACCACACTGAAGGAGAAGACTCTGTTTTTTTTTCTTTTAGGGGGGAAATTAGGTCACGAGACATTATATCTCCCCAAGTGCTTCTTGGTCAGAGTCCAACTCTTCACCCTAAAAATTCACCCTCCCGAAAAAAAACCGTCTTCAATACGCTTCCTGTTGTCGTTGATTGTTATACGTAGCTTCTTTAGTCCATTGGACGGGATGAAAAGGGGAAAAAAGTATCATTTGTTTTATTTCTTCCAAATGTAATGATGTCATTCCAATATTTATACTTTATGAACCCGTGCGTGGTTCTTTTTGCTTCCCAGGGAGTTTTTGTGACTTTTTAAGATCCGTGTTTATGGACATTTATGCGGAGATGGGCACGTTTTTCCTCCGCCAATGTTGTGGTGACTTTTGGGAGAGAAAACAAGCCCAGTGAGCTATTAACGCCTTCACTTGACCACTGCCTCCGTAATGACTTCCTCTCTCTCGCGTATATTTTCTTCAGCTGGGAAGTTTCTCCTTTTTTATTGCTCTTTTATGTCCACACACACATCCTTCCCACCACCCTCTCTCTCTCTCTCTGTCTCTCTCTCTCCCTCCCATTGGCTTTAAAGAGACAGAATCTCCTGCCTCGACACACGATCGCTCATTCTTTGGCTGTCTTTTGGGAAACCACTCACAAAATTTTTACAACTTGGCAGGGAGAGAGAGAGAGCGATTAGCGAAGGTAAAATGAGGGTGACAGTCAGAGAGCAAGTGCTAGGAGGAAGAAGAGATTAACAGTCGGAGAAAAAGGCTCAGGAATGGTTACACTTTCTGCACTCAAGTTTCACTCAACTTCCCAGCACATAATTGTCAACGAGAGAAGGACGAAGTCCAAACGAGAGAGAAAGAGAGAGAAAGAGAGAGAAAAAGAGAGTCTTAAGGATGTTCCTGGGATTGTGTGAGAAAATTAGGGAGCTACCAGAATGGATGAGCATGTGCGTGAGCTTTAATTTCCGCAACTTCTACCTTCCTCCCGTATAAAAGTGCAGGAGGTGCAAAGTATTAATTTGATTGTGCCGTTGTAGTGAATAAAAAAAAAGACGGAGCGTAGGCACACTGCAGGGCGTCGACCAATTAATTAAATCTATCCACAATGTATTGATTAGTGTTGACGTTGCTCTGTGTGAGGGATGCCGGGCCTTCCCTTTGTCTTTTCCTTCCCGTTTTTATCCGCATGTAACCAACGCTAATGTTCTGGACTAACCCAAGGGCTGTTATTCTTGATGAGTGAACGGGCCTTGGCCATCTTTTCCCCGACTATCCTGTCGGGAAAGTGTCCCTTTATTTTTATAATAATAATAATAATAATAAGGATCTTCCCCGCATTCGCACATGTCCACTGCCCTCTGTCTCCTTGTTGTATTGCCTTGTTTTTTTTTTGGAATGGATCATTACCACAAGGTCTCCTTCTTTCTTCTGCTTCCTATTACGATTGCAGTTTGGAGGGAGGGAGACTCTCAGAGGAGGAGATGGAGGAGAAGTGAGTGCGAGCGGATCTATTTTTGTACATGGACTTTGGCGTGGATACAAATGCAGGATGATATGATAGCAAAGTTTTTCATCCTTCCTTTACGTTTAAAAAAATTGAAATGCCACCCGCTAAGTCCGTATGGGTAAACGTGAGACTCTCTCTCTCTTTCTTTTTTCTCTCTCTCCCTCTCTCTGTCTCTCTCTCTCTATCTCGCTCTCTCCGACTGTGTTGAGCCTGAGAGAGCCGGATGGGATGGCACTCTCCCGCATCACACACGGCATATGCATATCTACAATTGGACATACGTATATTATATGCCTTCCCCATGCTCCATGTGAATATGTGAATGCTCTGGAGGAACTCTTCCAGCATGCTCACACGCTCCTTTAATGCTCCACGAACATGCTGTATATACCTCTGAGCTCCGTATATTCCCTTGAAGGACATTAGCCAGGGCAAAAGGGTGCATGCAGCCCACAACGAATATACAATGTCCGGTCGGGAAAAACATAAAACTCATTTTTTTAATCATTGATGGACGTCCGACAGCGAGTTTTTAAAAACTCACAGTTCTCTCTCTCTCTCTTTCTCTCTCATTCTCCCGGTTCCCATATTTCAGTTTTTCCCTTTTACACATACATTGTACATTTTACAGGGGAATCCCAACCCTTTCCCCCTCTCACCATAGCTGGCCAAAGTCCTCTCCTTTCACATGGATCGCCAAAGCCAGAAATGCTTGTCTATATTCATAAACCCTAGGATTTTTTGCCCTCCTTCCATGGAAGTACGCAAAAGGGAAATAGTGAGCGGTTGCTTGCCGCAACTTCATCATTTATATAGTCGTCATCATGGTAATCTGAAGGAATTGTAGAGCCATAATAGTAATTACTATTATCATAATTACTGATAAAATGTTTTGTTGGGTCGTCAATTTGAATAAGCGGATGTAAAATCCGACCTCCTCCACCCAACCAAGCATGTGGTTGGGGATGGAGGAGGAAGGCTGGCTGGGAGAAGTAGGGACCGTAGGAGCTATTGTGTAGCACTTCCATTCTCTAGAATAGCTAATTTATTTGTAAGACAAAGCTCCGTGGGGCTCAGAAGTACTAAATAGCAAGTTTCTTGGGAGAAAGAAGGGAGAGAGGAACAAAGAAAGGGAGCGAACGAGAGAGAGAGAGCGAGAGAGAGAGAAAGCTACAGGTCAAACTTGAGGAAGATCGCTACGCAGGCTGAGGTTTCTCCAAACAATGGCCACTATAAAGGAAATGGTAAAACTTGTCGCGTCAACTTTCCTTCACGTCTCCCTTCTTTCTCTTTTTTTTATGTAGTATGAACTGAAGAGGAGAGAGAAACAGTGAGTGGGAGAGAGAGAGAAAGAGAGAGAGAGAGAGAGAGAGAGAGAAAGAGAAAGGGAGAACTCGAGGGAGAGATCTCATTTCAATACTTGAATCTATGGCCTGGTCCTTTTCAATTCCAAACAGCCGTCCTTTTGTTCGCAATCCATTCACTTGCTCTAATCCAACTGTTCAAAATCCCAACGTTGACGATGATGACGTTGTTGATGGCAGTGGTGGTCATCCTTGAGCATGAATAATTTTTTTTTCAACTTTCCCCTTTTGCATATGAGAGGCACGCTTTTTCCATTTTTTATGCTTGACTCAGCACTTATTCCCATCCACCTCTCTCCATCCTCACAATCTCCCTCAGCTCTTTCCCTTGTCTCTCTCTCGCTGTCTCCCTTTCCCTCACAAACCCGGCTCCCTTTATGCATTTTCTCTTTCCGAGCGTCCACTTGCACATGTAATTATGAGAAAAGGGGTGTCTATTATCATTTTGTCAACGACACTGTCACCAAGGGATGAGCCGTTCTACATGAGCCTTTATTGTTTCTTATTCAATTTATTTATTTATTGCCCAAGTATCCTTCAGGGGCGAATGGGAGCGTGCTTATTTACCGGTTTTGAGGCAGAATACATAAAACATGACTACAAAGGGGCTTTTATAGAAGCAGTGAACAAAATTAAACAGTGTTAATACTTACTTCCATAATCGTCATGAAAATGGGGAAAGAAATGTCTATGGAAGTCCCAAATAATTGTAGCCTTAAACCCGCTTCTGCTATTGTCATTTGTATAAGGCTTGAGAACTTTTGCTTTCCCATTATCACAAGCAAACCTCAGCCGTTTGTTTTGCAGCTGTCGAAAAGGAATTGGTTTTTCTGTAAAAATAAACTATCCATTTGCTTGTTCATTTGGCTATGAGTGGTTAAATGTGCGATTTTTGAGGACGAGACGACGTTAAAAAAAGTGCTGCCCCAATATTTTTCCTTGTGTATTCTAGATTGTGTTCCTTTCTTATGAAATAATGGGCGTTGTGGGTTGGAGGAATGTTGGGAGTTGAGTTGGATTTCGGAGAAGTGGATGTTTGTGCTCTGAGCTGCTGGTTCTACCATTATGATTGTTTGATGATTGGGAAGAGCCCAAAAGAGAAAACAAGATTCTTTGGCAAGGATTGTACTCCTCCGATGACCTCAAGCTATGACTCTTCTCGGTGCCTCTGTGCATGAGGGACCTTCTTGTGCCGTCCGCCACCATCCTGGTGAAATATGCATGGGAAATATGCATGGGAGTCCTCAAAGTGCTCTCTCAGAAACTCACTTTGCTTCACGCTTCCCTCCACTACGAGCCCTACATACTCTACAAGACATATCCATATACATATATGTGCATGGGCAAGAGGAGAAAATAATAGAAGAAGGTAGCTTTCTTGAGTTTCTTGTCTTTCCTCAAATGCAAGCTGAAGCCTATTTGCGAGGAAGGAAGAGACACATTGACAGGGCTGTACACATATGTGCATACTTAAAGGGAAGGCCTCTGACTCTGCATTTGTGAATTTTGCGTGTGCGGGTGTCTATGTGGGGCAGAATATTTGGAGCAAATCACTTGTTTTTTTTCCACTACCTTTTCCTACTAAAACTTCATCAATTGAATGTGGATTCCCCTTGTCCTCCTACATAGCCCAGCATCTCAAAACAAATCGGGGTCTTCAATGATGGGTGATGCGGAAAGGAGAATTTCTTTTCTAGTAAATAGAAACCTTGGAATCAGTGCGTACTTTCGTAATTATGAGAGGCTTCCAGGTGATCCTGTGCACTGATCCTACAAATGATTGTGCATTTTAAAAAGGTGGCTCAGATGTGGGGCGAGAGGGAATTATTAATCATCCCTTTAGATATGCGGTATGTATCTGTGCATCGTTGTATGCCTGTGAAATGAAATCAACCTGTCCTGGGAAGGCGGAGAGGGAATCCCAAGGAAGATATGGGCACCTGCTCTTGCACAACTCTCAGAATGGCAATCTTCCGTGTGGCCTACCCATTTTTTTGTTATTTCTATATGTTACGGACACAACAATTGGGAAAGAAATTCAGGGGATGATTTCATTGAAGGGAGAAAATGTTTAGCAGAGCATACCACCACTGAGTGGTTCTCGAAGTTGTCATGAGGCTAATTGTAATTCACTCTGATGTTTGCACAACTAAATTATAAATAAGTAGTGAGTCTTTCTGTGTGCTTAAGAGCTAGTTAGTGCTTGGCGAGAGACAAAAACTATCCACGTCTTGACGAGGAAAACACAAACACACGTACAATGAATGTGTTGAGAGAGATACAGAGAGAGAGAGAGAGAGAGAGAGAGAGAGAGAGAGAGGATACATCAACATAACTGTTGGATGGATGGATGGACGTTCTTGTGCATTGCATCACTAATACAGCGGATTGTATGAGGGGACACGAAGCATCATAGCAGTTCTTTAGCCAGAGAATTTCTCCCACACAGAAATACATGGGAAGAGAGGCATTTGCAGAAAAAGAAAAAGGAAAAATAGCTCTCGGGCCCAGGAGTTTGGGAGAAAGAGTTGCCTTTCTTTGGAGACAGGACGAGAGGGAAGAGGACCAGCCGAAGAAAAGTTATTTGACTGACAGTCCACAATTTGGAGCCAGCCAGGCCGTCAAACTCCCTCAGAGATCCTACATGTCCTTATATACTCACTGGTCCCTCTCATCCCTCTCTTGTCTCCGAAACAAACACAAGGGCCAAGATATAAAATGGCTTGCTACAACAACTCCTTTCCCTCCCATAATTAGCTCCTGCCTAAGGAAGAGTTTGAAGGCGGGAATTTGTCTGAAAAGTCTATCCTATTTTCTAAACCGTAATTTAGTAATTTCATAAATCCATTTTTAGACAGCTTTCTTTCCATATAGATACAATATGTAAACAGATATATTTAAATGGAAAATAGCCATTTGAAGAAAGTTCGGCGATACCCTTTTTTGAAGGTATAAGAGATGGCCGGGGGATTTATTGGTCTATGGTCTCCAAAGGTTGGTGCGTTGTCAATCATTGGGATTTGGCATTAATAAAAAGGGGGAAGGAGAGAGAGAGAGAGCAATGTGTGAGAGGCAGGGATTGTATGGATTGTATGGGGAGAGTGTGGGAGTTTGGAAGTGGACGCCGAGTGATGTGACATGAGAGAAAGGAAGATGATGGAGTTGCATGCGGAATTCAGTAGTGGAGAGGAGCTCCTCAACTGTCTCTCTTGTCTTCTTGGACAGGATGTCAAGGTAGAAGGAGAATAAGAGAGAGAGAGAGAGAGAGAGAAGAGGCGTAAGAATATATAGATATACTTTTTTTTTATTTCCATCTGCTTGATATTCTGAGAGTTGTGAGATGGGTCCTGCGTATGAATTAATAAAGTGAAAACGTGACTCTACTGTCACATGTGGGTATCACTCGAATCAACGGAGAAAACCAACAACAGTCCATCAGATTTACCCATGCGATTACAATTTCTCTCTCTCTCTTTCTTTCTTTCTTTCTTTTCTCCACAAGATCCTTTTGTGTTCCACGGAGAATATATCGCTACTATTATTATTATTTCAACTCTTCCCTCCCTTTCTACAACTTTTTGCACTTGACTTCCTTCTCTTTCCTTGTCCTCCCCTACTACTCGAATTCACCCAGCCGCCCGATCTCCTCCTCCTCGTCCTCCTCCATCCACTCTCCCGTAGCCAAAGACCCGGCCGGAGTTATTACAATAATTTGCGGTTCTTCTTACAGACAAAAAAAATTGATAATACCCCTCATTTTTTCACAGCACCAGTAAGCTCTTGTAGGACGAAAGGGGGATTTTTCTGGGATGAGTAAGACACTTTCTCTTAAGGCATGGAGCTCTCTGGTCGTGTCTCATGTCCATCCATAATGAAAAAAGGAGATGACTCACAATTGACCTTGTCTTTTCACTCGCTCTACCATGACAGAGCTATAAGCACGTTTTTATTAGCTCTTGCCTATAAAAAGGTTTTTATTTCTTCTTGCCGTTAAGAAAATATTCATTTGACATGAAATGGAAAGGAAATACGGGGAACTTCAGGGATTTTAAAACGTTCATTGGGAGCGTAATGAGTTGTAATGTGGACAGAAGATGTCATTAGAGGTGATAAATGGTCTTCATTGGCCTTTTAATTACAAACTTATTTGCGAAAAATAGGCTGCAAGACCAGAAGCGTGAGAAAATATCAAGAAGATAATATCTTAAGATAAGATGGACAGTATTTTTTTTTAAAGCTGGCCAGTTTGTACGTAGATGGAAGGAAAAGTGAAGGAGAATAAAAAGGAGAATAACTTTCTTCGGAGAAAGAAAGTTGGGCCAATCTAGGGATGTATTGTTTTATTCCAGCTGATTGGCTAGGATTCCCATGACTTGAGACGGCGATTGAGTGGGCGAGTGGGAAGTTTTGTGGTGCATCTTGAGTTGTACGCGATTGATTTCACTCATTCATCAATTCCTGGTCGGGGACAGGAGGAGAAGGGAAAAGAGGAGGATGATGGGAGGAGAAGGGATTTTCCCTCTCACTTGGTCCGCTTCTGATGAGCGTTCTCCCAGGAATACACTTTAAATGATGTCGGACAGCCTCTTGGCTCTTCTTCAGCCCAGCTCCAGCAAATGTCACCGAGGCTTTGTCGGACGGCGTCTGGGGGAAACATGTATACTTCTTTTTTTCCTTTTCCCCTTAAATCAACCATCGATTTTTTCTCCACTACCGTTTACCAACTATGTATGAGAGTAAATTAAAGAGAATTTCTTCTTCCAGTAAAAAAAAAAGCGGTGGAGAACAATGTCCCCTGTGTCTAAGGCAAGGTTTTTTGCCCTCCTCTTTTATTAAGTGAATGTGTGTGCTGGAAGGGGAAGTCCGGGATTTTTTAACTTCAATATGTATGATGACAAAGGGGTTGAGAGGGGAAGAAGGAGAGGCAGATACAGGATCGTCCATAATATGCATGTCAAATCAATGCAAGGATTGAATGACTGTCCGATAATTTTCGCCTCTTGGGAACGTTTTTTAAAAAAGAATTTTTACGGACACAACCAAAAAAAAAGTTCCAAGATAAAAGTCAAATGGTGCATGGCAAAGGCTTTTCACATTTCTTTTCAATGTCCTCCCCATAATCTCCGACTGAGATCAAGGGGTTGCGTAGATGCTCTCATGTTTTACTTTATGACCACTTTTTTTTTCATACGAAAGATGAGAAGAAGAAGAAAGATGATAAGAGAGGTACAATGTGAGAGTCATTGTGCGATTGTGGGAGTTTTGTAGTGGCAGCCTTCATTGTGTCTGTGGTCATGTGTGTGTAGCTTTCCACTTTTCTCGCCCCTCTCTCTCTCTCTCGCTCTCTCTCTCTCTCTCTTTCGTCCCTTTCCTCACACCCCAAACAACTTTATATGCCTTTCTCTTGTACTTCCTTCATGATTTATGACACTTTGTATCCATGGAGCAGAACCACTTGTATTTTTTTCAACCCTTCACCACTTGTCCGAGTGAAGGACATTTTTATGTAATATCCTCCTATACATGCTACCAAGTATCACTCCGTAAGGGAGCTCTCAAAACCCATCATTGAAAATGACCCGAATTTGATACAGTGAAAAAAAGTGTCTTTTTAAAAAATGGTAATTACTGTGGCAAAGGAAAGGATCATGAAAAAACGACTTATGGCCACAGATATCGCGATAGTTCAGGATTAAGGACAGCTCCTCCGACTCTCACCCTCACCATTTAGGCATCATTCCCATGAATCATATCTTATATGTGGCTATGGCGTATTTAATGAGCAAATTCTAACGTTTATTCCCGGGCAGAGTCGCGGAAAGTAGGAGGGGAATACTGATCCAAAATGTGAAGTAATAGTCTAAATATGAAGGGATAGTCTAAATGTGAAGGGATAATAGTCGTCTAATGTTTCTAATGAGTATTTTGTGTTGATTGTTTGTTTACAGAGCCGATTCAGTACGTGTGTTGTACGTGTCAAGTGGTGTGTCAGTCGGCCTGGAGTTTAATCCAGCACGCTCAGCATAGTCACGGGGTGAAGATCTACGCGGAGTCGTCGCCGGGGTGCGAGCGGAACGCGGTGCTGAGTGGGGGCGGGGATCGGGGTAGTTTGGTGGGGGGCATGCGGTCCTCCTCGTCGTTGATGGGTAGCGGGGGCGGCTGTCGGGTGGTGAGTCCGCTGGGGAGCGGCGGGAACACCAACAGCGCCCACACCGTCAGCTGCAGTCCGGCGCTCAGCTCGGGGAGCGGCGGTCCGGATCGGGAGCAGCGCTCGGGCTCGGGCCCGACGGCGCCGGGAAGTGTCAACTTGAGTGAGCGCGGTCCGGGGTCGGAGCGCGGTCACGGGCAGAACTTGCAAGGTTCCTCATCCTTAGTTCCTAGCAGTAATAAGAATGGTAGTGGAAATCTGGTCGAGCCATCCAGTCCTTTCGGGTTGCTCCGGTATCCTTTCCCACAACCTTTCGGATTGGGTCCTTCTCCTCGAACGTCGTCTAGTCATGACTTTCGTGCCGTGGAACAGTTAGTCAATCCCAGGTTAGATCATCATCGCAACCTCTCCACCCTCGCCAACTCACTAACATCTCCGAGCTCACGCTCCACCCCACCCAATCTTAACAGTCTGAGCTCGAGTCTGAGCAACTTGAACAACCCCGTTTCTGCTCTTACTAATCACAGTAGTCACTGCTCTCTCATCACTTCTTCCACTTCTGCCCTTAACTCTTCTTCTTCTTGCGGATTCCCACCATCCGCCTCTTCCGCTATTGACAACCTGAGCTCTCTTGCTGCCGCTGCTTCTTCTTCTTCCTCCTCTGACCACCCGTCTGTCTCCACCCCCTCTGTCTTACATAGTTCACTACCCAATTTGCATCCCGGGATTTTATTTCACAGTGAATATCGGCCGTCACTCCAAGGAGTCCTTCCAGCCTTACCGTTTGACCCCAGAGCCACGCTTGACCTAGCTGCTGCCGCCGCTGCCGCCGTCAGCAATCGCCACTCCAACCCAGCTCTCAACGAACCCCTGGATTTCTATTCCCAGCGACTGCGTCAACTTGCCGGAGGCTCCAGCGTCTCTCCCGCTCCCGTTTCACCTGGATTCTCCTCCCGGAAGCCCGTCATCACACCACCATCGCCCATGTCCCCTGAGGATGGTAAGTCCATCTTATTTATTTTCAACCTTCTAATATTAAAATGGGATCATCAGCTCTTTGGCCAAGCTTTCATATTTACGTCATCTCATCCACGGCAGCCACCTTTTTTCTCATATTTCGGGAGCTTCGTGTAGGCTCTCCATGCGAAATTAATTGTTCCTGGCTTCCGATGGTTGACAAAGAATTTAGAATAAATTCTCTGGTGGATGTTTGTGTTTTTGCATGTACAATACATGCAAGCACAACCTCGTCAATGCCAACTCTTTGCATGATCCCATGAGCCAAACTTATTTGTTCTTCATCAAACAATTTTTTGCTGCTCCCTTACATAAATCCAACCTGTGGTTGACATGAAAGCTCTGGGGAGGTGATTTCCGGAGGAGTAAACGATTTTACTAGGCAACTAACTTAATGATTAGAGAAAAGTTGAGAGATTATGACATGGGATTTTTTCCCATTTTTTTTCTTCCTTTGTTTCTATAGGGAAGGGTAAAAGTTGTGACGTTTGTGGGAAGAGATTCAGGTTCGAGAGCACCCTAGCAGCTCACAGGAAGACGCATTCGACGGATCCCCCACACAAGTGCTCTCAGTGTTCTCAGTCCTTCACGTCGGCGGGTCGGCTCCGACGTCATTTCCTCACTCAGCATGCGACGGCAATGGAGCCAGATGAAACGGGAGGATCTCAGAGCGTGCCTGATGAGTCGCCGAATATGCCCGTGGAATGCCCGAGTCCGATGGCCAGCACCCCCACGCCGCCCACGAGTGGGATTGGGTCCGTGAGTGCTGGAGCAACAACCTCTTCCGGTCCAAACTCCTCCAGCTCGTCCAGTCACACGGATTTGGGGTTTGAGACGAGCAAGGGAGAGACTGGCCTTGGTGGAGGGGATCGGGACTCGGACAAACTCAACAGCAGCAATGACAATGGCACCCCCGACGAGTCCGCCATCTGCTTGCTGAACAAGTCCAACGGGTCCTCCGGAGCGGACTGCAAGTCCGTCTCGAACAAGTCGGATGAGGAGGACACGAAACAGGGCCGGGAGAATGAGACGCCGCCGCTCCCCACATTCCCCCACAGCATTGCAAACAGCGACCGCTCCGACCGCGAGGCCTCTTGCACCCCGCTCCCCAACGGGAACGTGTCAAACGAGAAGGAGAACACGGCGGACTGCAAGTCTCCGGAATCCTCGGAGGACGACGACGAGGACAACTTCGACGACTACATGGACTCGGACGTGGAAACGATGTCCTTCGAGCCCCAGCCGAAGAGGCGGCGGGGGGAGTGCGCGGACAATGAGAACGAGGAGGAGCCGGAGGACTTGACCCGACCAAAGAAGAAGAATAATATGGAGCTCACGGTGGCGGCGAAGGAGTTGATGAGCAACCCGAACTCTTTGGTGGGGGAGCTCATCGACCGCTTCGGACTCAACAACATCGCCCAGTACAGTGAGGCTTACCGCCAAGCCCTGAAGGAGTCTCAGCTCTACTCGAAGCTCATGAAGGGCGGTGCTAACAACCCCAGATCCGGCTCACCCTCCTCCCTCTTGCCCCCTGGCTTTGACATGCTACACCCCGGCGGTGCTCCCCCACCCCCTCCAGGGATGTTCGGGGAGCGCCTCAAGATAGGCTCCCCGGAAGAGCTCTACAACGCCGGACTCTGGCTCCATCGGGATCCCCTGAACTTCCTCAACACTGCGAATCTGGACAATACCCGGGAGCATCATCAGCGGGAGCGGGAGAAAGGGAGCATGAAAATATCCAGTTCCGGTGGGAGCAACGCCTCCAACAACGGATCTCAACTGGGCGGACAAGTGGCCGTCAAGAAGGAGACGAGGAGGAATGACACGTGTGAATTCTGCGGGAAAGTTTTCAAAAATTGTAGCAACTTAACTGTCCATCGACGTTCCCACACGGGGGAGAAGCCCTACAAGTGTGAGCTTTGTAGCTACGCCTGCGCTCAGGTATGAACTCATTCATCTTTTTATCTCGAATGTACTTTTTTCCCTTTCTCTTCCGTTCCATGCGTTCGTGTTGCAATCAGAGATACAAAAGTACTTAATTAACTTATATATTTTTGGAATTATGAATTACTTTTTTTAATTACTTTTAATATTTATTCAAATTACTACATAATTACAAATAGTAATTACTTTTAAGTTAACGTCTACTGGTACTAGATATTAATTTGAGCGCTTATATGATACGGAAACGCATAACAATCATTTTTGGAGTACGATTCAGTACATTACTAAAGACAAACATTACATACTATGTATGTTCTGTCATAAAGCATTGCAAAAATGAAGTAACACTGCATAACCAAATGAACATAAGGTGGAAGCTTTGAAAAGTCAAATTTTCCGTTTGTAACACGAGACATACAGAACACCTCGAGGGGCTTAAAATTATCAGCACACTCAAATACATCGCAATGATTATGCGCTTTGTAAATACAAATTATGTTAATTCTGTCAGTAAATCAAATCATAATCAGTTTATAAGCTTTGCTTATTATTTTGTCCATGCTTCATCTAGTTTTACAGTGGGATAGGAAGACATTTTGAAATAAACTTCCATTTCAATAATATTTCCAGTTATAAATAATAACTACTTTTTCATAAAGTTGTTGGAGTACAAATTCGTAATTAGAATTTTACCTGCGCTAAGTTTGAATTTTAAGTAGTTTGTATTTCAAAAATAATACTTACCGCCTTTCAGTTACTAATTACTAATTAGTAATTCAGTTAATAATTATTTCTTAAGTAATTAATTAGAAGGTATCTCTGGTTGCAAGGCATAATATGATGGTTGATGAGGGATAATGAGGAATAATTAGGAGCAGAAGTAATCCCAAAAATAAATAAATGTTTGCATTTGCAGAGCTCCAAGCTAACGCGTCATATGAAGACTCATGGGCGGCTGGGGAAGGACGTGTACCGCTGTCGCTTCTGCGACATGCCTTTCTCCGTCCCGTCGACGCTCGAGAAGCATATGCGGAAGTGCGTGGTGAACCAGAACAATTTGGCGGCCGCCGCCGTGGCCGCATCCGTCAAATTGGAGCTCGGCTCGGGGAGCTTCTGCGACCAGACGGACGAGTCCAACTCCAAAGACACTACCTGACTGTTGCCGTGGGGGGCTGGGGCACCCTTTATTCCAAATCCGCATTCTCACTTTAATTTACATCCGCCTCCTTCTGCCACTGGTCTCTTCTAAACGGAGACAAAAGAGCCCGAAATCATCACAAATTCAAATTGACTCTGTACTAGTAAGTGAAAAACGGGAAGAAAGCTCTTCTTTTCACGCTTCTCCATTGTGCAATCCGCAGATGAATGCAATTAATACACATCTCTGTATGGTAGTTCCAGTATTTTTAAGGACTTTTTTTTAGTCTCACCACTTATCTCATTTTATTTGACCTTCGCTATATATATATTGTAATGTAGGACGAGTCGCTCCAACTTTTTAAGTTTCTCTCGTCTTGTGCAAGCTTCTAAATCCCCCTCCAAAAAAAAAAAGAAGTTGACATTCAAACTTTCACTGATGTAGTTGACAGAGGAGAATCACGTGTGAATTGTCTTTTTTGATAATATTTAAAAAACAAGTCCCCCTTTTTTTTGCCTCCGCTCCTCTTCGTCATGTTGAGTAAATTCTGAGGACAAGAAAACAAGAAAGGTCTCTATAGCCTACACCCAGCCCCTTCGTAAACGTGCACACAATACATATCGATGGAAACATTTATTGTTGTTCATCACAGAATGGAAAACATAAACAAAACTCGCTGCAACAAAGGAGGAAAAAATGGTTTATTTGAGAGATATTTTAAGGGAATCATTAAGGTTGTTGTTGAGTATGGAAAGAAGTAGAAAATATTACAATTATTGATACGCCGGGTGGAAGCGGTAGGTAATTTATTCACTTAAAAAAAAGCGTTTTAGAGTATTTTAACATGGGAGAAAATAGACAAGAGAGACATGACAAACAATTAATTTTTTGATGATGCAATCTGATCCACGTACTTACATTTTTCATAATGGTTATTAGTAATAAGTGGTAGAGAGTTCGGGTACAAATCTCAGCGGAGACATACATATATACACATTGATCATTGTCAACGAAAACCGGTGTGCGTTACTATGAACGTTTTTATTATTACTTGTTATTGTTGTAGTAGCCAAAAAAAAATCAAATCGAAAAATCTCGTGTAGATCGTATATCTGTAATAATTATAAACTAGGATGTTTAATACAATCGAAAAAAAAAGTTTGTTGTCCTATATTTTATACTGCTTTACAACTCTCATTCTTCCTATGGCTTGTGCTTGGACCTAAAAAAGAAGCTTAAATTCACGAAAAAAATAGAAAGAAGAGTCACATTTAGCTTTGCTAAACGCCTCAATTAGTTACAAAAAAGTGTCCTCAGCACTCGTAAGGAAATCTTTCGTTAAACAAATTTTATTTAGAATAATTTTTAGGGATCTTCATAGCCCCGTTGAACGCATACAATGATGAACTGTCTTCCCAAAAAAATCTGCGAAACAAAAAAAAAACACAGAAAAATAATCAACTCACCAGTGTGCATAGATTTTTTATTACGGTACATTAGTATCAATAAGAGTCCTATTTACGTATGTACATTTAACTTTAGTGTAGATTGAGGAAAGGGAAGGAGAATCAAAGGGAAGGAGCATTTTACCATTTTTTAGGGGGGGGGGGGAGAGCGAAGGAAGTGAGAGGCACTTTTTTTGTACGTACTCAAGTCCAAGATGAGCTAACTAACTAACTACGTTGATTCTTTATATTTATTTGAGGACAAAAACAAAGAAAACAACGTTAGTGACAATGACTATAATCCTAATGATACTAACTACTAGCTGTAAATATGAGTAAGGACGAATTTCGTCATAGTTAATCCCATCTTCCACAGGAGATGAACCTTAACAAATACTAAGTTAAATGTGTAAAAAAAAAGGATTAAAAGATACCAAATGATCGTGAATCGATAAGGATAATTTGGTCCCGTTTTTTTTAAATTTTAATTGAGGAGCAATCGAAATATATTAAACATCCCGTAGTTTTTGGGATACGAATGAACTCCCTAAACATAATTGTGGGTCATTTTTTTCATGCTACTACATGTAAATGACAGGTACTAGAAGGGTAATTAAAATCCCAGTTAATGGATAGTAAATTGTGAGCGTTGACTACAAAAAAAAAATTAATAATATTACCCAGAAAAAAAATTAGTTCATATTGGGTAGGAATGTACATAGGAGTTGGTGGACAAAAAATATATATTTAGGACGTAATTTATTATTCTTGTTATTACCATAGATGTAAAGAAAGACAGGAGTACAATATGTGGATAGTATAGAAGAAAAAGTCTCCACCTAACTACAAAGTAGCAAAAGTAGTTAAACATGTGAATACATATGTTTTTAGATTTTTCCAAGACTTTTTGTGTCAGTGGTAATGCACCGGAGCAAATCTATGGCCCTTCACACGCGCTTCCTCCCTTCGTCAGAGAGAGAAAGAGAGAGAGAAAGAGAGAGCATGAAATGAAGGAGAGAGACAAAAACTTCGTCTCTCTCTTCGCAACAATTGTTGACATCTTTCCCCAGTCACTTCCTCTCTTTGTGTCTCCTCGAAGGGACACTTAGGACAATACCAAAAAATAAGGGGATGAAAATGAGTGCGTGTGGAAGGGCTAAAGTAGTAATTTGCAGGGTTTCTTTACCTCTAGACAACTCTCAAAAACAGGGTTCGACCACACCAAAAACTATTTAAGACATTTGATTAGGACACACAACCTCGAGTAGGGAAATAAGGGATTTTATTATTATTATGTGTAATTACCGTGTGTGCATGTACTGTACAGTAGAAGATAAAACGTTTTGCCCTGTAGCCACCTCATCATCCCTGTATCAATATAGGGAGGAGCGCACCCCCTAGTGTATTTTCCCTGAACGAAAAAAAACAGCCCCGCCAGTAGAAGAGAAATTATTAGAAGGGAGACATTCGGGGAGAATTTCCTTTTTCCGCCGACTCACACCCCTTTCATGCCCGTTATATGGTCATTTTCTCGCCCTTTTGTTCACTTAACCCTTTGCCCTTTTTCTAGAGTAGGAAAATCCGTCAAAGGCGCCCTCGGGACTTTTTGTTCCTATAAATCGTACAATTTGTATAGGAATTGCTAGTTAGTTATCAGTTATCACCATTCTCACACGAATTCTTGTCCCTCCGGATTCAGTAAACAAGCCAGAGTTGTTTTCTTTAATTTAGGTCCTAAAAGAGTCTAAAAAGGACTCTTTTATTGCTACTACAAAAGCTATGAAAAAATTGTGACATTTTTAGGCAGCGCTTTTCTTCTTTTTTTTTTTTGAAGAATTGTTTTTAAATACATGAAGTGATGCTAGTTTTATAAATGTTTAAGGTTTCCTATTAAAAGTAAGTAGAAGATTTATTATAATCAAATAGTATTGAGGGATAAGTTGAGTCGTCATTTTCAATTTGTACTTTGTAATATAGGAAACGCAGGAGCTCATTCTACCTGTGCATGGAACCTTTTTGTGTTGTGTTGGTGGTAAAGAGCATTTATAGGAGTTGGATTATTTATACTATCACTGTTATTGTATTGTCATCGTTATTTAATCAAATTAGGAGTTAAGTATGTAGCTATTTTTTTTGTTTTTTTGCTGTGTTCTATAATTTACCGTTTGTAAGTGAGAGACTTTATTGAGAATGATTGTGAGTATCAAAGAAATAACAGCTTTACTCCCAAGATTTTATTTAACAAATTGATTCACGCGTTGCACGTTTGATTTTAGGATACAAGAGAATTATCCATACATTCTACACCCACTAATGAGTAATGAGTGACAGCTTGTTCAATGATAATTTTATTACATTTTTTTTAGTTTTAAGTTCCACTCGTGTTAATCATTGTTTAACGGATTAAATAAAGTAAATTACCGGAGAATTTGGAACACTATGATTATTACAAAGTTCCTTTGCCAGGCTCATATTTTGTTCTGATCGCGATAGTGTCACGTGGACATTTTTGAATGAAACAATCAAGTATTTGCTCATTCGAAAGGGTCCTTACCGTGCAGGAATTCGCTGGTCATGGTTGAACATAATATCCTTTTCACACATTTGATTACAAACTTCCGTAAAAAGGCGTGTCTATCCCTGAGAAAAAAAATCTCAATGATCTGAATGTGACAGGGACAATGTGTGTGCACTTTTTTTTGTATGTCAACACTGTGTGGGTTCATCAATGTTATACTGCGCATTAATTCTGCAGGAAGTACATAATAGTCTTGAGAAAAAATGTGTAGAAAAAAAAAACTAAGAAATGCCCTGCAAAAAGAAAGATCAACCAATTGAATGGACAAAACTCCCTCTTCTTTTTTGTCTTCTAGTTGGTATAGTATTTATGTAAACAAAGGTAATTTAATGTGTGACGAAGGCAAATTTTAATATATGGTACCATCTACTGAAATTCTCCTTTTTTTTGTGTGTATAGAAGGCTATAAAGTTTTTTTTGGATAAGTGCTACATATAGATAAAAATAACCTGTGGATTTTCCTGTATTAAAATGGGTGAGCTAATGGGATTCTCCAGGAGCCATTCATGGGCTGCGGATACGTGTTTTAGTTTGTTTTAGTGGTAAAAAAACAAAGCTGTTGGTATACATTGAACAGAATTCCCAGTGTTTATGAACCCCTATTGATAGACGAGTAACTTGTCCCGGAAAAGAAACCCTTTGAGAAATAAAAGAGAAACGTGAAATATGCAAGCGTTTTTTTTTGTACGTGGTCTTGGAGCCTATACAAATTAAGAGTAATTGCTAATGAGTAAAATATTAAAATATACTGTAATAAATATATATACATATATAAATATATATATCTTATATACATGCGGTTATTATTACTATTATTGTACTAAATGGTAGCGTACTGTAACTATAAATACAACATTAAGTTATACACATAACCACGGAGATACTGTGTATATATACCTAATGCTAATGACGACATATTATTATAGTCTGTGTAAAGCTCTTGAAAAATAAATCCAGTGACATCCAATCTACCTACATTTATACAGCGCTATTTATTTACTTCTTCTCATTTTGCATCGTCCTCATAGATTTTGCCAAAAAGCAATAAACATAGTCGAATCAATCGTAAAATGCTTCACTTTTGTCCACAGAGCATTCCGTCACGGAAGAATCAGTCTAAGAGGAGGAAAATAGCAAATATGACTTTCAGATTTTAACATCTCTCTGTGTTTCCAACTCCAATTTTACCTTGGCTTCTCCTTCATCAAAAAAAAGGAGATATTGCGAAGTAAGTTTCATTCCAGGAATTATTTCCAGGAATTACTCAAGGCCTCATAAAAATCTTGTAGCTTTCTCAAAATATAAGCGACAGCTCTTGTGCCTCATCATGTGAATTCCTTTCGGGGGGGGGGGGAAACTCCACGTGTCCGGAAAACATGTCAATTGAGGAAGAATTTCCATACTCATTCGATTACCATAGAGGCCTCCGTCAACCTCAAGGTCATCTCCATGCCAACGCTTCTTCGTAGAGAGAAATCGAAAAAAAAATAGGGAAAAAACCAGTTTTCATCCCAAAAAAATCATGATTCTTTCCTCACATTGACGTTTTACAAGATTTCGATCATGCATTATTAATCTCTCATTCTTACCTTTTTCTTCGCTTTTTCCTCCTCTATTTCCTCGACGAGAGGTGATTTACAACTTTCTTCAATTTCCAGATTTTATTTCTCAATTTCTGAATACATTTCCTTCACCAATTTAAATTTCTTTCTCGACTTTATTTAGTCATGCTACTGGTACAGAAAGTCTTTCAAAATCCCGTAGCCCTGCAAGAAAATACTTCACACCCTTTTATGCCCTCTTTTTCTTGTGGGGATAAATGAGGAGAGGTCCATGAAAGACCAAAATGCCACTGGAAATCTCCTTCTTGCGGAGAGACAAGAAAGATGTCATCCCGGGAAAGACACGTGCCTTAATGGAGAGCAACTGGATTTCACGGCTGAGGGAAGTAGACATAAAAAAAGAGGGAGGCGTCGGATTGGAAAGATTTCATATGGAGGGAGAATAAACACGTATTTTCGTGTCAATTCCATATCAGCCCGGGTCAATGGCTAGCAAAAGAGGGATTTTGGCGTAAAATGGATTATACTTGGCTGGCATTTACGAGCACCCGTCGAGTCGGTGGATGGTGAGAGGAGGAAGACCGCAAAAGAGCTGAGGGAGACTCAAGGAGAAGGTGCAGGCGGAGGAGGAGGACTCAGACAAGACAAGGAAAACGCAATTTGCCATAAAGATGGAAGGAACTTTTATAGGATTTGAGATTTGTTTACCGGAGAGGGGCAAGTGAGTAGTAGAGAGAGAGAGCGAGAGAGAGAGCCAAAAGGAAGGCGGGAAGAGAGAAGTTTTGTCGAGATATAGGAAGTGGCGTGGAGAAAGTTGCTAGGAGAGGTGAGATGAGAGAGAGAGACAGAGAGAGAGAGAGCAAGAGAGAGAGAGAGAGAGAGTTGTGATAAAGTTAAAGTTGAGTAAAGTGAAAAATTTCATTAAAATGACGTGTAATGGTCTCTCTCCAAGTATGTGGATTCATGAAGGAAATTTCCCGTGTAGTAGAGGCAAGAACCAACTACTGGTAAATGTTGCATATAATCGGTCCCATTTTGGGAATTAATTGAGTTGCTCCTAATAAACTTAGTTGATTATTGTTCATGGTGGGGGGCAAACGCGTTTATCTGGTCATTTTCATCCCCGCCACGACTACTCCTTTCATTTCCAAGACTTTCACTCCGCGTCTCTCAACCTATTTTCTCCTTTCCCTCTGTCTCTCTCTCTCTCTCTCTCTCTCTCTCTCCTGCGCTCCTTTAACTCTTTTTTCATTTCCTCCTCTTTCACCGCCGTTTGCTCCCAGCATCCTCCTCCTCCTCCTATTAAACCTCTTACAGGTCTCGCCAAGTTTTGAGCACACTCTCTAATTATTATTAACACTTCTTTCCTGATTGTGAGACTCAACTTTTCCGGGTCAACGGTACTAATGTGATTTATTATCAGCTATCCATGTGCAGCTGCATTTCAACTCACACATAATTTTGTTACCACATTTACGTTACTTGTTTACTATACTAGACATTTCCAACTTCGGAAGCATTTTCATCGGGTCCTCCTTCTTGTGCCTTTATTTACCTATCCTTTTTGCATTTACTTGCAATCCTTTCTGTCCCTAACATTTGCGTTTACCTCAAGAATATGATACAATCCTTTGTTCCACAGTGCCCCACATGGATGGGGAAAAACCATAATTTGTCCATCTTTGCATAAATCAACCACAGCTTCAATGCTGAGAAGGATCCGTCTCATACTCTCACAACAGGACGATTTTAAAATTGAAAAAAAAAATTGACCAGAAAAACTGTGCAGAGGATGCTGACCAGAAATTCATTGAAATAACTAATGGAATTTCTGTGAAAATAATAACACGGATTTATCACATATTCAGTGCAATAAGAGTATTTTTACGAGTTTATTCCTTTTAATCTACAAATGTGCTCTGAACAAACAAACATGCGGCAGCGTGAGTCACAGATCTTCAGTATTCAGGAGAAGCAAAGAAAAACAAAGGATGCGATTTTGCATTAGCCCAGCGCTTCATGGAGAAAGGTAAAATCTTGGGTTTGGCCTGGAGTGCTGGAGTTGACGGTGCAGATGCAGACAGAGCTATCGAATGGAAATGTGGAAGCTGGAAGCTGGATAACTGGATATAATCCCCCAAAAAAGGGCGTCTGACCAAAACTCAACACGTGCATCGGCATCTAGCGGACGCTTGCGGAACTTCTACCAGGACGAGTTCTTTGTGCTGCACCGGACGCTTCCTTTTCATATCATGCATTTCCAGGAATTCGAGACTTCCTGGTTTTTCTCCGGAGTGGCTCACTACCCGCATAATGTTGGGGGCAAAGGTAAGTTGGTTAGTTAGTTTGTTTATTGCTCCATTGTATTGAATACACCGGCAAGTTACAATACAAATCAGAAGAATTGATTTGGTGCTTAACACTTGACAGAAAATATCAGGAACTTGGATATTTATTGACTATGTTCGCATTATGTTTAATGTCACATTATGATTAATACTACCACTAATTATTTCATGGCTGATTATGTTTTTGCTTGAGGCTGTTTACAGTTATCATTGCATAAGTGGATTACAGTAGGGATAAAGGAGTTTTTGTATGTATTGTATCTATTATATTTACAAGATTTAGCAGCGGTTGGACATTTCCGGAACATTCATCAACTGCTCAAGTTGAAATTTAGCTAAATAAATTGGACATTTCTATGACTAAGTTTTATACGGAATGTAAAATAGGAAGGTTGAATCGATTCGGTTGTATCCTCAAATTTGTGGCCATTGTTCCTGGAAATAAATAAAGAGCCCGTACAAGATCGAATTAATTAAGCACTTGACGGAATAATTATTTGCACATGAGCAAGCTGTTTGCCAAATGGATTTTGAGAAGAGCATCTGCAGACTTCTTTTGGATTCCAATGGTCTTTTATTTTGATTTTAAATATTGTGGAGGTTTCTGAAGGGCCGTTGCCGTAGAAGTGATGCGGAAGGCGTGTGGAAGAACGGAGAACTCATCGAGAGGTGAGATACTAGATGCTTTCAGCTCAATGGAGAATCGCAGGGGGTGGAGGGAGAGGCTTTTTGGAGTGCTCACAAATGGAAAAGAAACATTTCGTCATCCTCAACAGCTACTCCACTTGATTGAATGGGATCATCCGGCCGTGTGCTGATGTGATGTCAGTCCGTGTTGAGGCTTGAAGAAGAAGATGGGGAAAAGATAATATGCGGATGAGCATGAGGGCTCCGTCCCAATGCCTGGCTCAAGTGACAGAAACTCCGCAGTGGTGCACCTCCATTATAGCCTGGGATTCCCGACAAGCTCCTCCTCATTAGCATCATTACCATCATGACCACTTGATTCCCTCCCGATGAGGCGCACTGGAGTGGTCATTCAGGATTCCCCTCCCTCAAGAGGGCACCCTATACCTCCCATTAAATCATTATTGTGTCATTTAAATCCATCCATACAAAGCTGGTCCAAACAATCCCAATTGCTGTCCAATTAATGACACATTTCCCCCATTTTTCATACCTCTTTCTTAACCCTTGAAAGTCGTGATTCTGAGGGATTTTTGTAAAAATAGAATTTGTATTCCATGAGTGTTTGACAAGGGAATTCTTGAATATCTACAGAATTGGCTGTTTCCCGGGTCAGCCAAGAAACTGCGGGGGAATAAAGTGGGACTGGAGTTGGATTGGAGGAATTTGGAAAAAATGTTGGTGGGAAGGAGGCGAGGGAAGAGACAAAGGGAGAAAGGAAGGATGGGAGGTGATATTGCATTGAGGAGAAATCCTCCTCCGCCCCTGACTTGTTCTGATGTCACTTATGCTCATTCATATAGACCTATATCCCCCTGTAGTTAGTGCTGGAAAAAGGGTTGAGGAATTGAAAATTCAGGAGTTCTCTTTCTCTTTCTTTCTCTCTGCCAAGTACATATGTAAGGTGTATATGTGTGGCTCTTGGTGAAATAGTAACAATGTTCCTCCGCAGAATTCATTAATGAGGGTCGTTCTCATCGTCAGCTGAGCTTTCACATTTTCTGCTTCAATTCATTCAGAGAATGGGCGAGGAGTGAAAAGATTTTGGAGAAATGCACTTGTAAAGTGGGAAAAGGAGAGCGAGTTGGAGTGGTGAGAAATACCAACTACACGCATCCACTCCTTTTATAACCTTTCCCATTCACATTATTTTCACTTCTTCCTTTCACATTCACTTCACCTTTTCTCTCTCTCTCTCTCGCTCTCTCTCTCTTTCTCTCTCGCTCTCTCTCTTTCTCTCGCTCTCTCTCTTTCTCTCGCTCTCTCTCTTTCTCTCTTTCTCTCTCTCTT
>JAQGBT010000559.1:0-48469 GCA_034698585.1 Disparrhopalites patrizii
GGGGACAAGGTTCCCCATAGTTAAGAGAAAAAATGCACAAACCGAGAGAATAAAGGGAAACACTCTGTCAGACCATATGGTACATCGGAGTATAAACCCCAGGTTTTAATTTTTTTAATACCCTTTTTAGGCTGTTCAGTATCTGCAATTGTTTCGTGATTGATTTTATTGGTAGTCTTGTTCATTGTTAACCCGTTTACTTTTTTTCCGCAGAGGAAGCTTACGACGGCGGAGTTTACGCTGCGTCCTTGGTTCCACGTGCAGTCCTGTGATACAATAATTTTTGCGCCGTTACAAAAACGCTAACGACAGCAGGAAATGCTTAATGCACCATTTTTAATTCAATCGATATGAACTTTAATGGGTGTAAACGCGAAAATTGCTTCCGTAATTGGTAGAATAATTGTTTTCCGGCAGCACTTGTTCATACTGCGTTGCCTTTTTGCGTGTTCATCATGCGTGTTTGTGTGTTTAGTCTACAATTTAATCGTTAGATGAAGCTTTAGTTACAGCATTTAGGAAAATAGCAAAATTATGTGAGGCTATCACGTCAAATGAAAACTATGGAGGAAAAGTTCCGAAACGTTTAAAGGCGGGGCTGGGGAGAAAAAACTGCTGCGCGAACTATTATTTTTTTGTGTAAAATAGTTTATTTTTGTTAAACTATCCCTGCAGACCAACTGACCAACACGGAATGAGTGACAGTGTAATACGTTGGTATGTCATAGTGTTTCAATAACAAGAATTATTTTTCAAAAACATGTATTTAACCAGTTGTGCTTCGTTACCGTCAAATGTTGAAAGCAGATTAAGATGTTTACGTGATGCTTCTTCCACAAAACGATTTTCGGTCACGGACATATTTGTGTCATGTACGTCGTACGTCGTAATCAGTAGACTGCGACTCGAATCGGCGATCCTTGAAATGAGATGTAACAGTCCTTCTTCTGGGCATATGCAAGGATTAACTCTCCAATCTGAAGGCATCAACACTACCCCAATTATACATCCAATGAGAAAGATCACAAGAATGGCGGTGACATTGTTCAGTTTCAAAAAACCACGGGCATTTACCTCCCCCCAGGGGCTCCTATTGAGCGTCATTCCCACTTGGCTTTCATCCAAGCCTGGTCCACGACGGAGAAGTTGCGCATAAAAAATCATGAATGAGTCGAGCCTCCCTTCCGCAACTGGAGAAGAATTCCGTGGTGATGGAGTGCTTTTTCAGTGCACATCGATTGAAGAACTTGATGACGGGAGAGGAAATGATGGCTGGAGGTTTTCCTTGGCCAATCGTCAAATTAGTCGCCACCCATGCTTTTCCCATTGGATGCACATTGTTTTTTAGGCTATCCATCGGAACTTTCTCGACGGTGGGCCTGGTAAAATGGCGGATGAGATCGACTATGTACATTTGCCCCAAGAAGAAGACAAACCACACCCGGAAGATGGCAAGGATGGAGACCTCTGCGGGGATTTTTATGCGAAATGTAAGTGTCCCTTCCGAAATTTTACTCGAGTGGTTTATGCTGATGAAACATTTGATTGTTTTGTGTTGATGAAACATTTGATTGTTTTATGTTGATGAAACATTTGATTGTTTTATGTTGATGAAACATTTGATTGTTTTTGTTTATGAAACATTTGATTGTTTAATGTTGATGAAATTTTATTAGGTTTTTTATGTCAATCCAAAAAAAAAATGTTTTATTTTTAGGACTATCGTACCGCTCAAGTATCTCGAGAATGAATTACTCATTATCGAAATAGCTAAATTTGACCACCAAACCCTATCTAAATGGACCATAATGTCATTTGGGTTGTTTGAATTCAACTTTCTGGAATGTTGTCATCTTGACCAAAATTTCTCGGGGTAAGTGCTTTTACGGAAACTGTCTCGCCTAATTGTAGGATAAGAGTAGGCGTACGATAAACGTTGAGACAAGACAATGCATGTAGCACTTGTTAATTAATTAGACTCTTACATTACGGAACTATAATAGTAAATTGCCCAGGACATGGACTTACACTTAAATTTAATTACCTATTTATTGCAGTTGACCATCTTTGCAACTTGTCTTTGTAGGACTAATTTCTTTCAATTTTTAAGTACTTTAATACGCAGCATATCGTGGATGACGTATAACACGACATCGTATATACAGCGATCCTTAGTACAGACAAAGACTTTGGCCTTGCGGAAATGCTGCTGCAACCACAAGGTTTCACTTCTAATGACTTGTGTAGGTATATTTTCCCCCGTTTTTATTTCTATATATAGAGAAATATTATGCAATGTTTCCCCGGGTAAAAATGTTATAACTGTTCGTTAGGCAAAATCATGAGTGCTTCTTTGCTGTTTCTGTTATACTGTTGTGTTAAGCAAATTTCACGCAAATGAAGCAAGATAAATTTAGAATGCCATAAGCATACTTTTACCCAAAAAAGATAAATACATATACATATTAGGGATATGCATCTGCCTCAGCCTTGAAAGGGATGCAACCACCCGCCACCCGCCTGTCTGTAATAAACGAGGATTTTTTGCTCTTCAATATGAAACGATGAAATTGACTGCTATATGTAAATGTAAATAACCTTACACAGACGCTTCAACATGCATGAACAAACTGTCCTTTATACAGTTCAAAGTCCACCCGCCTGTTTTTTTCGGCTGTTCCCATGCAACAACTCGTAAGACTTTCGTTCCAACTAATTTCTAATTTTAAACGGAAATCTTCCTCTACCTCCGAAAACATGGGGCAATACATGCAGTGTTTTTTACTTTCACTATAGGTTTATCCACGAGCTGAGGAAACGGAAACAGTTTTTGAAGAGTTATTGGTATAAAAAACACTCAAGACTTTGCGACTTTTTTATATACCTACATATGTATCTATTGTATTTATTATGTGTATATCAAACATTCAATCGTAACAAGACACAAGAGTATATAATATAAGTTCTTACAACATTTACGTTTCAAAAGCGGCAATGAAATGAAAATTATCTATAAGGAAAAATTGGAAAGAAAGTTCAGAAAATGAAATATTAGGAGAAGAGAAAACTGCCGTGCCAATCATTTCTTATGAAAAACGAAAACCCGGTGGTTTTTCAGGTATTTCCCAAGACTGGAATGAATGACCTTGCGATGCGTCGATATGCTGTAGATTGTTTTTATAAACTATATACATCAATTTTCAAAAATAATAACTATACACTAAGATTTAATTAATTAATTAAATCACTTAGTTAATTAGGATTTAACTAAGCTAGCTTCCAAAACTGGAAATGTTGCAAGGTAATTAAGAAAGTGGTGACATCGATGCTTCAACTCCCGAAGATTTTCTGTCATTTACATGTTCGTATCATGTATTTGTATCTCGCCAAAATGTCTCGTGAAATCCCGCCATCCCCCAAAAGAGTGGTCCTTCTTCCCGATGTATACAAAGAATAACTCCCCAAGGAAAGCGTTCAAACCGCTGGCACATCCCACGAAAAAGACCCCAAAAATGATGGCGAGATTCTTCATATTCAAAAAACCACTGTCATGAACCTCCGGCCGGAGGCTCTTCTTGAGCGTCTCATTCCCACTGGCCTTCATCCAAGCCTGGCCCACGACGGAGAAATTGTAGGAGACCTCCGCATTGAGAAGATAAATGATCCCCGCCTCCCTCCCCCAATTGGAGACTTTGGAGAAAAAATCCGTGGTGATGGAGTGCTTTTGCAGGGCAAATCCGTTGTAGAACTTGATGATGGAGTCGGAGATGATGACCGGAGGCTGCCCTTGACCAATCGTCAAATTACCCGCCACCCACGGATTGAGCGCCATCTCCCATTGGATGCACACCGTCTTGGGCTGGAGGACCATGGCCATTAGACAGTAATTGAAATCCTTGACAAGGTCGTACCGGTCATGAATGGCCTTCGCCACGCCCCCAGAGGCCCCCGTAAAATATTGGGTGGCACTCCCGCCGGTCTCAAAGAAATTGATTTGATATTCCGGCATCTTATCCAACTCCGCAAAGTCCCTCGGGACCTTCTCGAAGGTCGGCCAGGAGAAGTGACGGATGAGGTCCACCGTGTACATTTGACCTACGACGAAGACGAGCATCATCCAGAGGATGGCTAGGACGGAGGCCTCTGCGGGGATTTTTATGTTGAAGCCTTGACTCAGGAGCATTTGGTAGGGCAATAGGATGGAGAGATAGACGCTGTCCGGATACCCGTGGTTTCTCAAGAGGAGCCAGAGGACTATGACGAAGATGATGAATGTCACCACCAGAGTGAGCCACACGGTGGGCGTAAATGGATACAGTAAAGCCGCGTAATCCGTCTTAACCCTCGGCGTCCGCGTGGCAAAGGCCACGGCGTCCTCATGGAGGTAGGTGATGTCCATGTATCCGTAGCGAATCATGTTCATGCTAACCATCAGGGACAGGTCGTGAGTGCGGTACACGGGCCCCGCGGACATCCCGTTCCACTTCCCCTTCCGAAGATACCCCGTCCCTTTGGCGCTCGTGTCCGCTGTGAGGGAGAAATTGTAAAATTTGCTTATCAGGACCGCAAATTTGTAATAACATCCGCCTTTGATCCTTCCGTCCGCTTCCAAGTGCAAAAAGGGGATGATGGGGGCTGCAAGCAATCGGAAGTTCCGGCCGGTAATTACATCCACCTGCCCTATTTTACCCATGGTGTCCCACGGGCAGGATTTAGTCACACATCCCAATGTCCTTGTCTCCCCCGAAATCACCCAACCCACTTTGTATTTAATCAAGGACCTGATTACTTTCTCCTCCAAGAACCGGAGGAGGAGGTCAGGATCCTCGCTGAAAAACCCGTACACGTCCCGATGAGGATTGCCTTGAGTAATACTGTGGTTGCAAAAGTGTAGAAGCTCCTCATACCCCTCCTGGGAAGGGAGGTGAAGGACCCGGAATTTGTAGTGGAGGAGAAACCGCTTGGAAGGGATCGTTTTTCGGAAGGTCGTGTTCTTGTGGGGAAGGTCGACCTTCCCGGGGCGGGACCAAAGGGTCATGTGGTGGTTTTCGGTGGTTGCAAAAAGGGAGGAGCTTATTATTTCCACGTCGGGATGGTTCCGCCATAGACCATTTTGGAACAATTCCGTCAGTTGGGGCTCTTCCTGGAAGGTGCTGGTCCAAAATATTTTGTTGGCGAAAAGAAATCCCAGGGCAGGGGGACAGGCCAATTGGAGGGCGTGGCCCAGTAAAAGGATGGTATAAATAGTTGTCATACCAGCAAAAAAATTTATTCGAATGCTGATACGCAAATATGTATTCTGTGGGACAATCTAGTGCTCGGCATGAGAAAAAGCAGTTCCCCAGTAATGCTCATGTCGTAAGTATGAGTACGGGAACAAACAAATTTGCACTCGTAAATTTTTCACGGGAAGAAGCAAATTTGTATTCATAAATTCTGCACGGGAACAAACAAATTTGTACTCACAAATTTTGCAAGGAAACGAGAACAACCATGTTTCTTGATTGTCCGAGTGCGAAAATTTGTACGGGAACAATTGCGAAAATCGTATCCAGTGCTTCGCTTTTAACGGAATCGGATCAAAAATTTTTGCACAAATCACACTAATTACATTGCAAAAACGGGTTAAATTAGCGATGAAAATAGTTTTATCTATGTCAGTACTGCTTAGGGATTGCTCTGTACTAATTTTTTGACTATTTAGCGCATTATTATAGAAAAATGGACACGCTGAATGAACTCCCGAGCACGAGTGCATAGATAGATAGATAGATACCTACTCAAAGGCTTTTACTCATATGGGAACAAATACCCCACGGGGACTGAAGGCATGAGTGCAAATTGCTTGTAGCAAGTACAAGTACAACATCATAGATTTTTAATTGAATGAATGGAGGAACAAGTACGGCTATTTTGTTCCCAAAGTCAAGTACTAGGACAGTCTACGTTGTCCGTTATGTCTGACTTTAATTATATACCGTGTGTTAATTGTTTAATTGCAAAATTGCCTTGCTTAGAATAATCATAACAGGCATGAGAAAATCATGAAGACAAGCATCCTCGTGGCATTTACTAGTTCATTAGGCTGCTATTTCCCGTATTCAAAAATTAATAGTAATATTTGCGTAGGAAGTGGACGTGTATACTGAAATGGCAAATGCATAAAGACTTCCATTTCATGTTTTATCTCTTAATGAATTCAACTATCTTTATTCTGCTACAAGTTATAACTTGTGAATGGGTATAGATTTACTGGTTGTTGTAATATTAATTATGCAATACTTTGTTTCGCAGCATATCGTCATCATTTGTCTCTTACAGAACATGATCCAACCGGTATGCCCGCGCCGTGTACGGGCCGGAAGAGATCTGTGCAATCCATTCCAAATGTACATAACAATACAGCAAGGTTGTACATTTGCCGAGTCCGGAGATATTTCCCCGTTTCACTTATTCTTTGATTCAGGAAAATTCTCTTATTTTGCGTGGAAAACCCCTGAAAAAATTTCGCGACAAAGAATGTTAAACAAAAGAATCAGATGAACAGTAACGTAGGAAGTGAGGAGGTGGATTATTTTGATGAGCTGTGATTATTGTTTTGATTAAGCTTGAATAATTGTTTGATGGGCTAGGCATTGAGTAGGTATTTCATAAATTTAGAAACTGTAACGAAGAAGTGGAACGTCGGCCGCTACGAATGATGTGTTTTTACACGTTTTTAAACTATTTTTGGCAATACGATGTACAAATTCAATATGACAAGGAATAATCGTGTTTAAGGGAGCTATTTTTAATTTAATTACCTATATAAATAAATATACATACATACATATATTATATAGATGTTTACATCGACTAGACTATAAATACTACTACCTACAACCAAGTATATGCATGTATATGTATATAGAGCCGCAGTGAGCATTATTACGTTACTAAATCATGTACGTATATAGATATATATAGCGTCCAAAAAATTCTTAGAATGTTCATGTTTTATTTGTAGTTTAATCAAAGAGACGATGACAAGTAGTTGAGAAACAAATAGTTTCATTTTTCCGTGAAATATAACTCTTGATAAGCTTTGAGTGATGTAAGAAATAGAAATCCAAATAAAAGTATTAAAAACGATTTTCCGCGGAGTAAATATATACATATTTTGGTTTTTTGTACCCAGGAATCGGAATCGGAATTTTTCATTTTTTCTTCGGATTAATTAGAGTAGAATTTGTACCTCCGATATGAATTAATTCGAATTTTAATCAGAATCCGAAATAAATTCATGCTGGAATTTAAGTGGAAATTAGAATTGTTATTATAAAAATTCCCAGCCCTGAACGGAACGCGTGACACGAGTTTTATACTGTAGTATAAGGATATCCAGCAATTTACGTTCGGTAATGCGACCGCAAACCAAACGTTGCACTTTTAATGTCTTCCTTTATCCATTTTTTAGGTTGAAAAGGGAATTATATGGAATTTTCCCCGAGTAAAATGATTATAGCTGTTATAGTTGAGCAACACCATAAAAGTGTTATATGTTTTTTGTGTTGGTTGTGACTTTGCAGGCAATTTAATAAACGTAAATTTATAATGCTACCAACATGACTTTCACCCAAAAAATAAATCTAGGTACCTATAAATACATATACGCATCTGGCTCAACCTTGAAAAAAATGCAACCACCCGCCACCCACCTGTGTGTAATAAATGAGGATTTTTTTCACGTTTTAAAATTAATTCCTTGGCTCGTGCAGTTTTTTATTTGGTTGGTAAAAGTTTTTTTTTAACTTAAAAATTAGCCCGGTTTGCGTCTACAGCCATTATTATGTATAGCTGAAAGAGGATTAAAAGAGGAAGAGCTCTTTAAATTTAAAGAGAAGTTCCGATTGCAGGACGCTAAAATTAACTTACAATAATAACAAACGTATAAAGACGCTTAAAAATACAGTGCCAGGCTTATTACAGCACTTTTTGAACAGTCCAAAGTTCACCCGCCTGTTTTTTTTTTCTGTTCCCATAAAAAACTCTCGTTCCACCTTGTTCTTTATAGTAAATATAAATATACACATCCCACTTTTTCCCCTCGTGCAGACATTAGCAAAAAAAATTCGGATGCTTCCCGAAAAATATGGGGCAAAGCATGATTTCTCAACATTTTTTCTGGCCTAACTCACTGTCTTAAAAATTGCACGTGCTGATCTTGAACCCACATTTTTTGGCTTCGGAAATGCCAGGCATTTAAAGTGGATTTCATGTGATCAGCACATGCTTATCCATAAGGGATTATTATTACGTAAAGACAAAAAAAAACAATCGTGCAGATTTCCTGGGGCACGCAATCATTAGATTAAAAAATAATTTCATTAGATCAGAAGCTCCTTTCCTCTCCTCACGTTTTCTTTTTTTTTTTGCCTGCAAACTAAAAATATTTTTTAAATTATTTTTCCTCCACACAAAACAGCTGTGATTCTTGTCAATATCGTGATTCCTTTTGCCCCAAACAATTCCTTGCATTGGCAAATTTTTGTTGACATTCATTAGCGTATATTCATTAGGGATTAAGGGGATAAATAGTGCATTTAAAAGTCTGCTGAACCATAAAAAAAAATAATACGCTAATACGCTCAAAAGATTAAAATTTAATTTATCCTATAGGAAAACAAAATTGTTCAATGTCCACAGATTAAAGCTTGTACAGAAAAGAATTAGGATTGTGCTCTTTCCTATAATTAAATAAGATATTAAATGAGAATATTTGTGCGTAAATACCCATTCAAAAAAAGTAAACCTGGGTCGATGGCTGTCCGGAATAATAATTGGGTGTTCATACGCAAATTTTTATAATTATACCATCGTCAGCTTGAAGCTCACGCACTTCATGTGGAAACCCGAAGGCAAATTTTTTTCTCTCTGTTAATTTCTCCCAACACATTCAAAGTGTGGCAATTCAAGTAGAGAAAAATCTGGTTTTTGGCTTTGAATATATTATACATATAAAATACTATTACAAGTGGTCAAATGTGATAACCTTCTTTTTTTAAACATTTTTTTTTATCGGTCACAATAGACAATAGCTCGGTTGGGTGTTACTAAGGCACTCCTCATTTCCTCTCTCTCAATGGGAAGAACGTGCAGAAAAATGTGCGAATGTATTAAAAAATGTCAGTAGCAACAGTGAGATTATGTTGACATTTGAGCCAGCAAAAAAAAGTGATACTACGCAATGTGAGGACTAAAACACATCTTTATGGGACACTGAGTACAAATGTAACTCTTTTTTTTGTGATGGAGCAAGAGATTTCAAAAGGAGGGTATACACTGTGGAAATAAATGGGTTTAAAACCTTGTTTAATAACATTCTGTATTTGCTTTGAGTGATTGTGATTGCAGAATAAATAACGGCAATTCCAAAGATACAAAAAGTGGTCAACGGATTTGGTTTCGTGAAATGGGAAAATATTTTTTTATATAATTGAGGAGGATATCTGATCTGTGTTATCTCATTTTGGAGTGAAGGCACGGCAATACAAAGTGAATTAAAGGAGACATTATATTATTGCAGGAAGATTATCTTGTATGGCCGATTACCATTTATCTTTTCTCAAGTCTGAATTTTGAACCAGATCCTTTTGAATGGCAAAATGACAGTTTAAGATTCATGCAAAAGTACATTAAATAAATACAAAAAAAAAAATCTACCTGCAGTTCCGGAAAAAAATAGTGACAAAACAGGAAATTCAAGACAAGATTAACATGAGAGAAGGAAAACAGCCGCCTCCGGATGAGGACTGGGATGAGGATGACAAAGATGGAGATACTTCTTGTCAAAATCCCAATTCCTTCCCTCAGGTGAAAATATTTCCTAATAGACGTCATTTAGCTTTAATTTTGACATTATATATTTGAGCCATTTTTAAAAAAATGTTCATGCTTCTGGCTGATTTTTTAATCAGATTTTTGCTGCCGTCGCCGTCTGCTTTTTGTGCCTCTGCGGCGGGACGTTACAAGGCTACACGTCGGCGGCCATTCCCTCCATGAGAGAGAGTCATGTGGTACCTTGGCGACCACATCCGTCCTTGGACATCATCTCCAACAACATTTTCCTGGGATTGAATGAGTCCTCTCCGAAATTAATGGGACAGGTCATGCTGTCCCCAGAAGACACGCGTGGCTCGAAGCACTCCTGGTCATTCCAGTTTGATCCCGAGGAATTTAGGGGTCTTCTGGACTACCAGGCGTCCTGGATCAGTAAGTATTTCTATTATCTGTCCTTCACTGCAACCATTTTGTAATGATAAATACAGTGGACTTTCGCTATAACAGCCCTGAAGGGCAGGGTGGAAATGGTTGTTATGTATATGAATAAGTTGTTTTATGGGACATTTAATATGTACACCACATATACGAAGGGCTGAAAAATAAAGTTGTTATAGGGAAAAAGTTGTTATAAGGAGAGTTGTTATAGAGAAAAAGTTGTTATAAGCAGAGTTGTTATAGAGAGAGTCCCCTTTACTGCGCTCGTATTTATTTCATATATTTAACATGAAAATGATTTTTTTTAGGTGGCTTACTCCCGTTGGGCGCATTCGTTGGCAGTAGCTTCGCACTGGTGCCGCTCCAGTGTTTGGGGCCCAAGGGAGCCATTTTGACCTTGGCGGGGCCATTGTTTTTAGGCTCCTGGCTTTTGACCGCATTCGCGCCGTTCTTGTCTTTCGTTCTTTGGGCCAGATTTCTAGGTACTGTAACTTCCTATTCTCCATTGTTCCCTTAGTAAATGTGTTTGCATATTTAGCTGTATCAATTTCAAATTACCCCTAAAAATGTATGCGCTATTCCGCAAACTAGCGTGCGCTACCAGCAAAAGAATCTCAGAAGCCGGGGCTATGTATGTATACCAATGTTATATGCAACGAACGCAAAAAGGTAGAATGCGCGCAATTGACGCCAGCAAAGAATGTAATTACCTAAACTAGTAGAGAAATATATGACATGGCCGGTGAGCGCGCAGTTTAGTCATTTGTAGCGTCAAAATTAAGTTATAAGCCGGTCATTCAATTCGTGGACGTTGTAAAGTTGATAAGTGCGTCATTTCCTTAATTGTAATTTTGTAACATACAAAATCGATGTACAAAATAGCAATATACAAAAATATACGATTTGTATTTCAAAATTTACAAAACTTATATGTACAAATTTATAAAATTTATATTTACAAATTTATAAAATGTATATGTACAAATTTATAATATTTACTCGATAACGTTTATATTTAAATTTATATCTACAGACGGTTCTAAAATTTACACTTTTTGTGTAAATTTGTTTAAATACAATTTTTGTATTTAAAAATATATACAATGTACATATATTCCAATTTATATCTAGAGATAGATTAAATCTGAATCCAATCTAAAATCAAATCTCATCTCAAATAAAATCTAAATCTGATCTAAATTTATATTTAAATTTGTAATCATTTTTGAAGTTACGCATATTTTTACGTTTTTTGTTTCAACACAGGTGGACTCGCGATAGGAATAGCTACATCCTGCGCACCCGTTTACATCATGGACACCTCTCCCGTCCATCTCCGCGGACCTTTGGGTACTTTACCACAGGTGGCGGTTTCCTTTAAGTCCTTGTGCGCATATGCGCGCGTCATTTTACAAAACAAAACTTAAATTAAATATTAACATAGCCAACAATTTTAAATAATAGAAGCTGATTATTTATTTAATTTGAAGCTTTACTAATCCCTGTATTTGATGTATATAAAGGTATTTTTCGTCGTGGGGATCCTCATGTGTTTCGTCCTGGGCTCATTCCTGGAATGGCGGGAAACGGCCTTCACCTGCGCCACCCTCACCATCCCGGGCCTCTTCCTCCTCGTCCTCACCCCCGAATCTCCGAAATGGCTCCTTCGCCAGCGGAAGTACGACCAAGCTCAACACGCCTACTTCCGCCTCAATGGACATTCCGACATCTCCATCACCCATTTCCTGGAGCTCAAAAGTGACAGCATCAGAAGGAATGAGGAGAAGGATTTAAATGCAAATCCCCCAGAAAATAAACGCCTGGCACTCGCCCAAGAGGACATCCAAAAGCTTGGAGATGGCGGGGAAACGGGTCCGATTATGTCCAAAATTAACGCCGTTGATCCGCCAATCCCCAAAAGCAATTTGACCTTCCTCATCAATTACTACCGGGAAGAACCCGGAGCGTTGAAGGCCACCCTGGTGGTCATGGGTCTCATGGCGTTCCAGCAAATCACGGGTATTAATGGGGTGAATTATTACACGGTGACCATCTTCAACGAGGCCCTGGGCTCCAGTGATACCCTCATCCTTAATGGGCACACCTGTTCCATCATCGTCGCCTCGGGGCTGGTGGGGGCGACATTCTCCAGTATTTACCTCATCGAGAAATTAGGAAGGAAGCTCCTCCTTCTCCTCTCCGTCACCTTCATCGGCCTCGGGGCATTCGCCATCGGCTCCTTCTTCTATATGAAGGATGTCCTGGAATTGGCTCCAGAAGTCCTGGATCGCGTCGCCTGGCTCCCTTTGGCCTCCCTCGCCATCTTCGTCATCGCCTTCTCCGTCGGCTACGGCCCCGTTTGTTGGATCATCGGAGCCGAGATTTTGGACTCCAGAATCCGCCCTCTGGTCAATCCCGTGGCGGTGGGATTTAATTGGTTCTGCGTCTTTGCTGTGGCCAAAACGTACCCGGATTTGGTCAATTTATTGGGCACATTCGGCACCTTCTGGCTCTATGGGAGTTTGGCCATCGTCGGATTGGTCTTTACCGCTTGTTGTGTCCCCGAAACTAAAGGGAAGGATGAGGAGGAGATTCGGAAATGTTTTATTTAGTCAAATGCATGACTATTTTCTGATTCTTGAAATCTTCTTCTTGTACATATGTAAATTACCCACCCTGTAATGCGCTTTTTAAGCTGCGATCTACTTTTTTTTCTATTTCCGTGGAGCGATCTTGGAAGAAGCTGAGATTTATCCGGTGCTCTCATGCTCCAAATGTACAAAAACATTCATGAACCACCCTGTACATATGCAACAAAATGCTATATAATTTATTTTCTAAAATAAAATTTAAAATATCATTTAATTTATTTTCCTTAACTAATATTAATTCTGCCGCCTCTTCCTTAAAATATTATTGCCATTATCATTAGTCTACAGTTAATGTGAATCACGCCAATAATAAACGCCAAAAGACGTATTTTTCTATACCAAAATCTTGTTGATTAATTGTTAATTAGTAAACGTTGACTTTGAAGACAAGCTATTGTCATTCTGTCACTTCCATTGTAGTGCAGGGACAATCAAAAATCTTCCAGCATATACAGTATTACAGAATATGATTTTCTTTTTATGATCCTTTTTTTTGTAACTAATTTTTTAAAATTATTTTTATTGAGAACAACATATCATTTGGCCGGTAAGGGACGATAGCTATACTCGCATGGATATAGGTATATTGACTATGCAAATACCTAATTAAGGTGGGATTAAAAAAGTCAATGGAACTGGCAGAAGATGATAGGGAAAGTCAGAAATTGACCGATAAACTTGAAAGAGGGAGATAAAAGGGATTTTATCACTGATAAATCCCTCTTCGTCACACTATAAAAAAACGCCACAAAAATGATGCTCACTTTTCCCTTTACGGTGGTGTCTCTATATAACAACTAGAAAGGAAAGGGCGAAAATTATTGTTATAGGGAAATTTTGTTATATAGAACATTAAATATGTACATTTGCAAATTGTATGTACGAGGGGCTAGAAAAATAATGTTCTTATAAAGAGACTTGTTATAGAGACTCCACTGTATGTAGCTGCTTGTTCTGAATTTCTGAACAAAGAGATTAAATTTCTCACCTATCCATATCAATTCCCTTGCATGCATGGGAGGGTCAAAGGAGGCTAGTTTTTTGGAGTTTCATAAACACTTTTTTTCCTTACATAATCTCCGAACTCCTTCCATTTAATGTATCCAGGACGTATTACATATTAAGGCCGATGGAGCAAATGGGTCTATCTTTCACCTGCAATCCGATAAGGCAGCAAAAATTGTGTGCATTTATTGGCTTTGGACAAGGCGTCTTGTCCATATAATTACATTTGGCATTTCGTAAGGACCAGTTTGTCTTGGATTCATCCTTGCCTGATAAAAGACACGCGAAGGAACCAAAGTGCGTGCATTCTTTCTGTCTTTCTTTCTCTATCTCGAATTCTCTCTGTCTGTGAAATTGAAGGTCTTCCCTGTCAGTTGGAAAAAAAAGTTACGTAATGTCATGTGTGTATACATAACTTGCATTGATTTCCCTCGTGCACAACCTGAAAGATTTCTTGTGCTTGTTTACCTTTTGAATCCTGAGAGAGGTTCCTTCCAAGTGTGGGGAGAAATGGGAAATTGTAGGGATAATTTATTTTAATTTTGCCGATAAGAAATAGTATTTTTGTGTGCGGTTATTTTTATAGTCATTATCGTTAAGAAATTTCATTTTAAAAAATCGCCACTAAAATATATTACTGAGAGGGAAAAAATGTTTCCGCCGGAGAAATTTGTTTTGCCTCTCGGACGGCGCTTGGCCTACAGCGTAGGTCACGTCCAGAATGACCTCTTCGCCGCCATGTGGTTCTCCTATTTACTTCTGTACTTGCAGATGGTGATGCGGGTAAGGATTTTGACCTGTGTGGGGTCATTTCATAAAAAGTGTCATTTATATTGGGAAATTATACTTAAAAGGGTTTTGGAAACAAATTGACTTTTCTGGAAATTCCTAATTTATTATTTATTGTGTAACTATATCTATATGTATTTATACATATATGTACATGTATTTTGTTATATAGAAATATGTATACATATATATATGTAACTATCGATGAAGTACAAAATGTGATTATCTCCATACAGCATTTATACCCAAATTTATGACTATAACAGGGACAGTGAAATTTTTTTTTCGATGTTCACTGGCTAAAAAAATTGTTCTGCATTTTTTGAAATTGAATTTTTCTGGATGTTACATTATACAAAGAAGCCTGAATATTTGAAACAAAATGTTTTTGAAAAGGCAAAGTGAGCTAACAGGCATTTTGTGATTTTTTTTCAATTCTGAAATGAAATGAAAAAGTATGCTTTCAGCTAAAAATATTTCCTTTTCCAAAAACAGTTGTCAAATTCTCTTCTTCCAATTTGTTCCAATTTTTTTCTCTGTTATTAGAAAATTCGAACCAAATTTTTCAAAAAATTGTTGCTTAAATGAGCTTAAAATATTTGCTTTTCCAAAAACAATTTTCAAGTTTAATTTTTCCCACTTGTTAAGATGTTTTCCCTTCTATTTCCAGAAAATTCAAATCCGATTTTTTAAAAAATGATTCTTATTAGCTTAAAATATTTGCTTTTTTAAAAGCAACTTTCAGTTTTTATCTTTCCCATTTATTCAAATTTTTTTCTTCTATTTTGAGAAATCGAAATTAAACCAAATTTTCCATGAAATGATGCTTATAGGCTTAAAATGTTTGCTTTTCCAAAACCAATTTTCAATTTCTATCTTTCCCAATTTCAAAAAAATTGTTTCTTAAATTAGCTTAACATGTTTGCTCCTCCAAACAAACCATTTTAAATTTTAATTTTTCCCATTTGTTCAATTTTTTTTTACTTTCTATGTCCTAAAAAATAAAATGAAATGTATCAAAAGATGGATAACAATTTGTATTCATTAATCATACATTTTTTACAAAATAAATCATAATTAAAACTCCCGTTAGAGATGATCCAATTGTGTATTAAATGCCACGGGGAGATGATCAAATTTGGTACTTTTGAGATACATAAATTGAAAATTGAAGGGGATTAATTGGTAGTATTCTTTTGTCAGATACCCGTGACGACGGCAGGGATCATCTTCCTGGTGGGTCAATTCTGTGATGGACTCTTGAACCCTTTAATCGCCTACGAGTCGGACCGGATTAGCTGGAAATGGTACGGGAAGAGGAAGACGACTCATTTGATTGGGATCATCATCATTTCCTTGACCTTCCCCTTTGTGTTCACGAGATGTCCCGGATGCGAAGATGCTCCGTATTGGGCCCTCATCTTGTATTTCATCCCTCTCGTCTGCCTCTTCCAGGCTGGGTGGGCGGCCGTCCAAGTGAGTCACCTCAGCTTGATCCCGGAGCTCACGAACGTGCCAAAGGAACGAGATGAACTCAATATTGTTAGGTATAAATAAAAACAATCATTAAAATAAATTTAATAAAATTAATAACAATTACAAACAAAATTAAATTGCAGATGCTAAAAGTCATATTGCGTTAAAAAAAAATGTGTGATGGTCTGGTCCATGTAAAAAACTATGAATATTTTGTTCAAAAATGTGTGATAGCAAAATATCCATGAACCACTCTGTACATCCATAATATGCGATTTGATTTAATGTAATGTCCACGCTTCCTGGCTTTTTGTTACTGATTTCAAACGTTTTTTTCGTTTTTTGGTAGACATTTTCCACTTTTTTAAATGTATAATTGATTATTATTTCCGTAATTTCCCGTGTACAATTTACGAAATAGGACTTTGAATCGGTATAATAATTAATACGTTGAAATTAATTATTTTTGTAATGACATTTTGTATAGATAATGATATTTAGCTGGCTTTGCTTTAACATGCATTTAACATTTAAATTTAACATGCATGGCCATTTTGCTTTCATATACAGGTACGCCTTTGACATCTTAACGGACACTTCCGTCTACATTATTACGTACTTCGTCCTCAAATATTACTCGGATGACGGGATTCCCGAAGACGCCATTGGACCGGAGGATGCTGTGATTTTCCGGGTATAAATTTCCTGAAAAGCTCTTGCCAGTTGAATATTACGTTGGATATGAAAATAAACATTTTTTTATATTAATATTTTTTTATATTGAACATGTACAGGGTGCTAGTTGCAATTAAAAAATTTTGGTACATCAGAGACTTTATCTGTTTTTTGCAGGAATAATTTTAAAAAAAAAGTTGAGATACCTGTGAAAACATTTAGGATGATTCCGTTTAAAACATTTTTGTATTCTTTTCATGTAATTGTTGTGTATTTTAGAACATTTCCTGGATATTATTAGCCGTGGGGTTGATTTTCACCCTCATTTTTCATGTGTTCACCCCTGAAAAGGTGGAAGAGGTGCCCCCACGAAGTTTTTCTTCCGAAGATTCGTCCTTCGATTCGTCATTCATGATTTGGAAAGACTGGTTTAAGCTCTCTTCTTTTTACAAGGTTCAGGATTTAAGCCATATTTAAAAGAGAAAATAATAATTTAAATAATTTATTAAATATATTAAAGACAAAAAGAGGGAGAAATTTACAAAAATTGTCAGAGGATTTTTCACAGGGATACTTTTTTTTTGCATAACAAATGCAAAAAAAGGAGAATTATTTTTCTTCTTCTGTCTTTATTTTCAACTGGAGAACTGATTTTGAAGAATTTCCCTTCCAGATTGCCATCCTATTTTCGGTGTCCCGCGTCATCACGAACATCCTCCAGGCTTTTGTGCCCTTGTACTTGCAAGAGGGGACGAGAGCCCCTCAGGCCCTGATTGCGCTCATTCCTTTACTAATCAACATGAGCGGGTTTTTATCCTCCCTTTTAGTCAAGCCCGTCACCCGCTACGTGGATAAAAAGGTAATAAATAAATAAGAATTAATAATACAAAATACACATTAATTAATAAAAAATTAAAATATCCGATTGTCCTTCATAATCTTTCAAAAAATCGAATAAAATCAATAATGACGATTTACAAAAATTTCTTTGAATATACGATGGAAATTTAATTTTTTTTTCGTTTTTTTTTTAAATTTCAGACCCTATTTATTACCGCAGCAGGACTGTCCCTGATCGGATGCATTTGGTTCATCTGGGACGACCCGATTAGTATCCGGGAGGGGAATATTTATTTCATTGCCATTTTCAGTGGGATGGGCGGGAGTACGATGTTGGTGCTGGCGCTGAGCCTTGCCACGGATCTCATTGGGGACAACACGGTAAATATTTCTGTATAGTAAACATTTTTTTTTGGGAGACCAAAATAATCCTTTATCCCCAAGATAATCCCTTCCATAACACAGTTGGATCTTTTCCCCCGCCAGGAAGCTATGTTATTTACATCGAAAATGAAAATGCCACCCATTGAAGTAAATAAAATACCCGGGCATTGTCCCGTCTTGAAGGAGACGTTTGGTGCCATTATAATAGTACAATGGAGCTACTGGACATCAGTTTTCCCATTTTATTCATTTTTTATTATTTGGTGACAATAATGGACTTTTTTATTGGTATACACAGTGTCTTTCATTTTTGATTATTATCCACCACAGGAAACCGGGGGCTTTGTCTACGGCTGTATGGCCTTCTCGGAGAAAATCATTAATGGGATTGTCATCTTAGCCTTTCAAATGGGCAAAGGGTGAGAATGCCTAACACGTGTTTTTTTTTCACAATAATATTATAAAAAATCCTTCTGGAAAATTGCCCTTCAGGATATTATCGTTTTAATTACTTTATTTCTCCCGTTTTAATTGTTGTTCTCGGGGAAGTTCCTGGAATTTTGTACAGTGGTCCATTACAAGAAATTTCCAGACATGTTAGTTGACCTGAAATTTTTTTGGATTAGCCTGTACACGTGTACACATATAAAAGCGAGTATTAATCTATTTGAACGATAGTGTAGCTCCAGAATTTTGTCTAAAACTAATTAATTTTAATTGCGTTTCCTTCCCAGAATTTGTCCCGAATGCAATAATTACTACCGGAACGTCCTATCCTACGGCGTCCTTTTTTTCACCCTCGTCAACATAGCCGCCATGCTGGGACTTAGCCTCACACAGATGGGCCTGCAAAAAACTTTGATCTGTAAGTTTTATTTAATTTATTTTAGTTAATTATCAGTTAGTTTATTTAAGTCTTAAGCAATAATAAAAATTCAGTAACATATTTTAAAATAAATAAATTTAAATTAATTAATATAATAAATTATTATTACATATACAGAATGCATACGTATATTTTTATGTGTGGACAGTGATATATTTAACTGTTAGGACAAGTCAGGAATTAGAAATCTAAAAATTCGTCTTCACAATGACCTTATGACCTATAATGTGGCAAAGAATCCATTTTTTTAATAGTGAGCTTGAATGGTGACAACGAGAGCCGGGATTATGAATCACCCCTCCTGGGGGAATCCGTCGGGGGTGGCCTTAAGAATAAGAAATATGGATCCACCCGAAAAGGATTTTCTTTATTATTTGGCAACTTTTTACGTCAACAGTAAATTTCGGGTGAAAAAAGTCCCGGATGCGGGTCACATTTCAAATGTGATTGGTGCCAGGATGCTGGAATTTGCCCCAAAATTCCTCCACACTGATAGGTCAATAGTATATAATGTATTTCCTTCATTACAACCTCGGGGAAATAATAATATAATAATAAGTTTGTTCCATATTTTTACACGACTTATTTCCCTGTGGACAATATTAAACTAATAGCTAAAACGTTAAAAGTGTAATGTTAATGTACATATATATTGTCAGGCTTGTCCCAGTCAAAGCAGGATATTATTTTTTGGTCTCAGTTTGAGGACATTAATTTTAACATTTATCGAAAGTATATTAATATTGTGCGATTGCAAGTATACGTCCATGATTTCGTAAAATATTCGTAAAATAATCGTTATGTGAATGTCACGTGTGATAGGTCATTCATATGAGTGTAGTTGTGTAGTTTAGTTAAAATGTTCGTTAAAACAATTATTGTTATGATTGTTACTATTTACTGAAAATGTTACTACTTTATACTGGAAAGCTATAATGACTTTAAAAACGCATTGAAACAGGGTAAAACAGGGATAATCGCTCACGTTTGTGATGTAAAACTGATGTTTATTTTAATCACAATTCGCAATTGTTAATAACGGATCTCAGTACATGGTAATTCACTTTTCATATGTATGTTTGTATATCTACCTATACAGATTGCAGTTAAAATTAATTAGATGCACAATTTGCAATAAAAAAATGTATATATACCTATGTAGTTAAAAAATTATTTAAAATGTGCAATTACAAACAAGGGTACAGTTCATATAATCGATTCAAAATTAATGTGTTCTTTCATGAAAATAAGAAAAAGGTAAAAACTGAAAACCATTTATTTATTTAATTAGATATAATTTAAAATGTTTGGAAGAAAGTACATTTTGGGATTTAAATGCGGAAAAGAATTAAGCTAAAGAATCAGATTTAATTGAAAACGGTTGAAAAATTGGCCTTCAATTCCTGAAAGTCGGCTTTGCAGTCCTAAAATTTCTACTGCTCTTTGGTCGGTAATAGATTGAACATATAAAGCTTAGAATAATCAAACTAATAAATAATGAATCAGATTTAATTGAAAACGCTTGAAAAATTAGCCATGAGAAGCGCTTGCAAAATGGATTGGTATGCTTTAAAATGCTTTGATGCAACCGAATTAATGAGAATGAGAGTTGATTAAATTAATTTAAAATGAATGATATTAAAAAGCAATCAAAATGAATGAGATTTAATTTCGAAAGCATAAAACAATCAACTTAAAAAGCAAGTTTAGTTCAGAATGTATGTATAAAATAATTAAATAATCAAATTATAAGTTATTTTGAATTCAAAATGCATATTAAACAATCAAATTAATGCATTTTTAATTCAAAATGCCTGAAAAAATCAAATTGGTTCAATATCATGAAAAATTAACCAGAAAGAATTTATTATTAATTAAACTCCAATTAAAATTCCAATCCAACCTGATCAGATTGTCCATCACTGATTATTTGTAAGGCCGCCTGGAGTTGATCATATTTTATTTTTGCACACGAGACTAGTGAAAGCACATTAAAAGCGCCCGTTGCATTCTAGAACAGTTTCAGTCCAAGCAAGGAAATCGCCGGAGGAGGGAAAACGCTTCAGTGAAGTGGCTCGTTCAAAAAAAAATGATCCTGTCAAAAAAAAAACGACCGTTGCACAAATAAATAATTGTTTTCCTCATTTCTTCACCGTTTTCCCCCATAAAAATTAACTAAAACTCACTTAAAATTGTGAATTTCGTACGTTTACATATTTTATTTATTTCGTTTTTTGTATTGTTTCCCCAAAAAACTAGTGAAAATGTCTCGGATTTTCTGGGGTGAAATTTCTCTCCTTTTCCTTCAAGGATGAGCGCCGGTGGTTGTTACAAGTGCAGTAATTGTGACTGTCGTCAGACATTTATTGTCCCCAATCCTATTCCCGGGGAAAATTCTGGGAATAATAATTATTACTACTACGATTATAATTATTTTTATCCCAGCAAAGTTATTACCACCAGCGGAAAGGGTCATTCCTCATATTACCAAATGGGACCAAATAAATGTGCTCAAGCCCGGGCTCATCATCCACCACCTTCCCATCCCAATTGTATGGCTCCACCCGGGAGGTCATCTTCCCAGGTCATGTGTGGGGTTCATCATAGTCATCAACATCATCATCAATGTCAAGTTGTGGATGAAAACAAGAAATTAATGGTGAGCAAAAGGCCGCCGTTCAAGCCCTATTGCGGGGACAATCCAAGGGTCTTCACAGCCCCACCGATCCTTCCGAAGAAGAACAAGGCCGTGACGAGTACAATCCGGAATTATGACACGGGACCGATTCGCAATTTCGTGGCTGTTCCGCAGGCAGTGACGCTTTTTGAAGAGAATCCTTTCCGGGATGTCAAGATCAGTCGGGATGATTTTGAGACTTTGGTGGCCAAGGCATACGCGACCTCCACGGCGGAGTTGGAGACGAGACAGAGGAATTGCACGGAACTGAATGAGCCCAAATTCAATTCTTTGAAGAAATCCGTCCGAGAGATTCAGAGAGCTGTGGGGAATTTGCAGAAATTACCGTTTCAAATCGAGAAGGAGGTCAAAAATGATCCGACGTGGAGGAAGAAGATTCAGGAAGCGGTATGTTGGCTTATTGATGAAAAGCTTAAGTTCCAGTCTAACCTTGTAAACAAACCAACGTAAACCCTGAGTAATTACGGTTATCCGAATATATGTTCTTATTTCTTTATTATGAAGGTCACCAAAAGGATGAACATACCATTCAACTCCAAACTCTATCAAGATCTCATTTCTTTGGAAACTCCGGAAGGAGAGAAAGCCCGGAGTGCCGAAGAGATCCTCAAAGGTATGAAAGCCCTTCAACCAACCCCAAAAAACAAGGATGCAGAGCCGAACATTTTGAACTTCAATAAGCCAACGTTTGCACGAATTAAACCTCGACTTCCTGAAGCTCCACCAAAACCTCAACAAGGCGTTTCAATCAATTTGGAGGACGACTACCAACTCATTCGAAGTGAACGGGAATTTAATGAGCGAGGTAGCAACCGCTCATTGTTCCAAGCGGCCCTGTCGGATCCTGATCTCGATCAGTCAGAGTGAAAATCGAAAGTTTCGAAATTGAAAACACCGTGTTTAAATACATGTGTATATTTTGTAATATTATCAAACTGACAATGTGCAAGAACCAAATGTATAGAAAGCAGAAAAATATTGTAAACGTGTAGGCTTATATTTTTTAATCTCCGCAATTGTACTTATAGCTACATGTACTACGTACTACTTACCTTACCGTCCGTTATTATTAACCTGTTTTAATTAATATTAATCTTTCATTAGTTGTTTGGTTAAAGATCTTAATGTACGAAAGTTGAGTATCTAGGAAGTTGTACCAACACATCTGCTTTGTACAGTTAAGTCGGTCTTCAAGACTGTCATAATGTTGATCATTAAGTGTCGTCTTCTCCTATCCTGTCAATTATTATTTTATTATCAAGCGGTTTTCGGTCTTAGCACTTTTTACAGGAATACTTATTAAGTTTTTACAATATACGTACATATATTTACGCGACTCCCAGTTTTTTGGATTAGGTTCGTGAGCCTACATTATCATTTTCTTTTTGCAGTGTTAAATTTGCATTTGATTATTGTTTTTTTTCTAAATTCAAGCGTGTAAGTACTCACATCCACTCGTGCCTAAAACATGTACATTCGAATAAATACTTTGAATCGCAAGAACATTGAAACTGCAATTGTAGATTACATGAATATACATGTATCATGTATGTAGGTATGTATGCAACGTGGAGGCATATAGGTGATTGTGCCATAGTCAGTCCTTGCATGTTTGCTTACAGTGAAAATCACCGAGTAGCCCAGTATTGATGTATTGCGGGGGGCAAGCGCCTATAAAACAATTTTGTATTCATGCTACAAAGGCTAATTTTAGCATGGGGTCAATACTTTTGCGGTTTCATAGCTTCAAACATATTAGATCCTGCAGTTTTACTCTTGAACACATCAAGAGATATTGGGACATAGACATATTAAGGTAAATACCGCTATACATTAATATTTTATTAAAGTAGTTGGTAGTTTGGTAGATAATATACAGTCACTATCAGGCACAATTTACCAATGCAAGTACGTACGGTCTTCCTCACTTCCAGTATTTAATTTATATTTATATACATATTACAGATATATCGCAAAAAAGTTTCAAACAACTATTATTCGACCTACACCAACAAATTGCCATGTATTATCTGTATAAGCACTATAAAATATTAATGATAGGTACATTGTCTGTGTGCCTGCTACACAGCCGTCAAAAAAGTGCATCGCATGTTTGTCTCTGTCATGTGCACATTTTCCAGCTAATTGAATTGACGTGTGACGTGTGACGCAGATACCGGGCAAATTGGAAGCACAAAATGTGTTGTTCCAACTTTTTTTCAGAATTTTGTTTTTCAATGATTGACCGATTTTTTCATTTCGCCATAAGTTCCTAAAAAATTAGGCAAAATTATTTGCCAAGTTATTACTTCCCCAATCTACACATCTTGTATTTGAAGAGCACCAAAAAAAGGGAACTCTTATCCGTTTCCTGCTTGAAGCCAAGCAGAAAGGGACCAACAATGTGGCAGAAGTGTGTCAGCATGAGATAGGCGAAAAAAAAGCTCCAGTGTGATTTAATAGCCTCCTCTCACGTTATGTTTGCACTAGGTCCCCAAATGTGTCAACTCCGGTCTCAAGTGTGACTTTTATTGGGCTATTACGAAGTGTCTAGGTGTTCAGGACAATGTGAGGAAGAGAGAAACTTTTTTTTCCGGGGGAAATCAAAGTCAAACTTGAATGACCTACATGAAAAACACCCCGGGAATCCCCGTCCTCTTCACGCCCCCGAGAGAAAAATTTGCGACTCAAGCTCCTTATGATTAATTCAAGGTATCTTTAATGCGTTCACAATAGCCACTATAATATATAGGTACAAGTTTATACATGAAAAATCCGTCATATGTTTACTTTTACGTAAATCCATGGGAAATTCGTGTGAAATAATATCTTTTTTATGTATTCTGACAGGGGGAGACAAGACCCGGGGATTTACTGGTAGCGGTCACGCACTGCCAGGCACGAAAAGGAACTTTTCCGCAGACAGTCTTCCTTTTTTCGGTAAAAAAATGTGCTTTCTCCTAATCCCAAGGGGTGGTGTAAGCACTTTGTTTGTGTCGTATACCATGAATATTATTTTCAGATACATCCACTCAAGTTTTTTTCCAGATAATACATCCATTCAATTTCCAGTCATTCACAGGATGGGAACAGCCCCGCGTTGGCCATTCCAAGACTTTCCCTCTACAGGATCGAAATTAATCACATGAATCGAAGAAACAAAACGTACATATATCCTCTCACTTTCACCTGGTCCGTCGATTTCAATTTGTGATTGAATACAAGGAAAAGTCTGAAAATGAAGGCTTCGTTTTGCCCGTGAAAGGCACAGCTCCGATTTTATACTGGAACATGGAAAAAAAGCCTCGACCACGACTCTTCCCATTCTTCATCGCCCGGTGAATATCATCAATAGAAACATTTTTTTATGAATGAATATCCCTCTTCCTATGTCCCAATTATGAACACCTGTGCCCAAAGTTGGGAGAAAAGCCCGTGGGAAGAAAGAAAGCGTTTTCTCTCCAAATGAAAACCTCCCTTTCACCTTGAGATGTAAAATTGTTTTGGGGGGATACGGAATAGTCTTTTGAGCACTTTCACCACACTTTTTCTCCATGTTTTATCCATGTTTGTGTTCCTTCCATGTTCCAAGAAGAGGAAATCAGCCTACTTCCTGTAAGAGACGGGAGAAAATAGAGTGATTTCCTCACCTTTTGTAATCGTTTGTCAACAATTTCTGGTTGACCTTGTTACCCACAATTTCCGAGATTTTACCAGGTTTTCCGGGTTGGATATATCTGGAATCACTACTATACTACACGGTTTTTCTCATTTTTGATGTGCAAGGGTGAAATCGTCTTTATGATTTTTCAGGTGTGTTAAACATTTTTATTATGTTGTTCGCTAATCTTGGAGAAAAACAGCAAATTATTTCGCTTCAAAAAATTCCCAGACGTTGCAGCCTTTTTCCCGGAAAGAATTCATACACGTATTTGCGTATTTTACCTTAACAATCAACAATTCCCATTTTTATTGTTATTTTTTCAGTGTTTTCTCTCCAACATTTATTCCGCATAAATTTTGACTGCGTTAATCCATCACATATCATTCTTTTTTTATTTCATTCTGCAGTTTCATCAAGAAATTGTACAGCTTTGATGCATGCAAGCTTTTAACCTGGAATCAGACTCTCATATTAGAAAGAGTATTTAAGAGTAATAAAAATAAAAATAATAAAAATGGGAATTCTTTTATCATTTTTATGTTTTTGTTTTCTTCCCTGCATCCGTTTTGTACGGAGAAAGAAAGCCCAAAGCTTGACCGACACAGTCTTCAGAACGCGTTATATGGATCCTTTTGAAACTATAATCGCTCACCAGTGCCTTTCTCAGCACGAAATATTTTGCTTTCGTTTTTTTTTCGAGGAAATAAACTCTTTTTTTTTCTAAGAGAGATTGCCAAAGCGGGTCAGGCGAAATCGTGGATTATAGATCTTATTTTTCCCCACATTTCCCAGTATATTGTACCATGTTTTGCTATTCTTATTTCCTAGTTTGATCAATACACAAACAGTAGAAATGTAGCTACTCCCAATTTTTTTTTCTGGCCTGAAGGCAAAGGAGAAATGCTTTATAGATGAGAGGATAAAGTTGCCCAGGTTTTAGACTTAAAAAAGGGAAAGGTATATAGATTATATCTGGCGTATATAAACCAGATGCAAAGAGAATCTCCGGGAAAAAGCACACTTCCAGGTCTTTCCCCATTGTTTACCACCTTTTGCGTTTCTCTCCGGTGAAATTGATCGATATATCATGCCAATGAAAATGAAGACATTTCTCCCCAAAGGGGAACTTCTCCAGAAGAAGGGCAAGTTCCATGATTATGCACGCAATTACTTTTTTATGGAGGGGAACTTTTCCCCTTTTTCTCTGCCTTTTTTTCGTCTGTTGACTTTGGGGCAAAAAGTCCTTGAAAAATAATGTTTCCACACGCACTTTCAGGTGGAATTGTTGGGCGGGCGTGATGAGCAATAATCGTGGGAGAATTGCCCACAAAAAAACATTCGCCTTACAATCGGCCTCTTCTGTCGTAATAAATCGGAATTCGAAAGCAAAAAATCCATCCTTACAACGCAGTATATTTAATGAAAAATTCGAAATTCCTATCTCTTAGATTTTTGTTTATCATGCTTGCATTTTTACACAGAAATGTTCACCAAAACAAGTTCTGCTATATACCAAAATAATGTATTTTATTATTATGGAAACGTTTGTGAAGAAAACCGGAAGCTTCAAAGGAATTTCTTCCGTTTGCACCCTTTAGCCTTCGGTTTCCGGACACTGTCCTTCCCAGAAGATCCATCCATGCCATTGCCCATCTCCAGAAAATCTCCGGATACTTCCGCGCCTCCAGAAGTCCCTCCACCTCCACTGGAAGAGGCTCTGCCGGCCAGATCCACATCCTCAAAAACAATCTTAACATTGCGGGCACTGATGGAATTCGGGTAGAACTCATCTACTCCAGGAATGTTGGATGTGTTCCCCCGGAAGGCAATGATCCTGGCGGTGATCTCAAGGTTGAAGGGCTTCCCCTGGAATCCCTGGAGGGGCTCATACCCATACGCAGGCTCAATGGGCGTGATCTGGACCCTCCAAGCCACGAGGGGGCTGAGGAGGAATGCCCCGCGCCGGAGCTTCTTCCAAATCCCATTGGAACTCACGGGGTTGACCTTGGTAATGGCAAAGGTCCTCTCGATGTACGCACTGGGCATGCTCACCTCATACCATCGATCATCCCCCAGGGCATAATAGCCCTGGGTGGGGAAAGTCATTTTATATTTATAATGATTCAGTTCTTCCCGCAAGGCATTATACAATTTCCGATCCTCCTTCAAATCCCCCGTGTGGGGGTTTAACCGAATTTGCACTTCGTTGAACTTAATGGCAATAAACTCCGTCTCATCTCCCAGGAGGGGGGAGTAGGACAGCCCCGCGTAGATGACCTCTTCCCCCAGAAGTAACCGGCTCGTCTCGTTCTTGAAATCCCGGTAAAGATAGTTAAAGACAGGGAAAGTGCCACAGGATGTGTCCAAGATGGAATAGTAAAGATTCTGATCCAAAGCCGTGAGGGTCTTGATAATATCCTCCATGACCCGAAGTGTCTCCGTGATCTTGACCTCAATCTGGAGGATGAGGAAATTTGTGTCAATCTCCCAATTCTCGGGAAATAGTTCCACAGGGAGTTTGTACAGGGCGAAGAAATTCCCGGCAAAGGGGAATGCCCAGAGTTTGAAGGCCTCCAGGAAGATGTCATGTCTCTGGAGGATGAGGACGATGAGGACCACCACGTCCAATTTTTCCACCGCCAGGGCCAGCTCCGGGTCCTTGTAGTCGGAGCTGGTAAAGCCCGAGGCTTGGATGGTGGCAATGTAATCCGCGAGCTTCTTCTGATCCCGGAGAGATTGGATTTGGTCGTAGATTTTTACCAGGGCATCCATCCCCGCCTCCAGCCGGTCAATTGCCCGGCTGATGGGCTCATCCACCTTGAAGCCGTTGGTGTACACCCGATGGATGTGGAGCTTCACTGTCTGGATAAGATTCCGCATCTTCCACTTTGCCACGTCCAGGCCCACCCCCGAGAGGACGGGAAGGCCGTTCTGGAAGGCGTGAAGGTGGGCCTTCAGATCCTGGAAAATGGAGCTCAATCCCAGCTGGACCTTCAGGGAAAAGGCATGAAGGGCTTCCAACAGGGACTCGTGCAACTTGATGAATGACGCCGCTTGCTTCAACAACGCAATGTCCTTCTTAATCTTCTGGTAGACCTTGAAGGACACTTTGAAGACGTGAAGGATCTGGTTGAGGCGCTTTTGGACCTGAGTCAAAATTTTGTTTAACTCCTCCAGTTGCTTCTTCAATTGCTCTTTAAGCCCATCTGGCGGCTTTTCCGGATCTGGACCACCCGGATCGGGACCGCCCGGATCCGGATCTGGTTCTTCCTGTCGTTTTCTTCGATAATACCCGGACCTCCAAGACGTTTTCTCTTCCAAGGCCGTCGCTGACCTTTTCTTCCGCTCAATGCCGGCAATTTGCTTCTCCAATTTCTCCTTCTTCTTCAGAAGGATGGCCAAATCCTGCGCCGTCGCCGCCCGGAGCACTTCTTCGGAAGTTTGGAAGAACAACTCCAGGTTAATGGATTTCTCGAAGTTGGCAATGGAAATGGTGAAATTGATTTTGGTCGAATTATCCCCCAAATTAGTGGCTTCCAGCTGCTCCTTAATCCCCAGAATAGCCCGCTCCGTAATGGTACAGGGAAAGCCCGTTTCGGTGAAGTTCTCCCGGATCTCGCGGCAACTGTTGGTGATGTTGACGATCTCAGTGATCTTGTCAGTGAATTGGGTGAAGTCGGACATGAAGGTGTCCGCGAAGAATTTCTCCGCCTCGGACAAACCTCCAAAGATGGCATCGGGGAGACTCGGAGGTTTGGGGAAATCCGGGGGCTTGTCCGGATTAAGGGAATCCCAGACGTTGAATACGCCCTCGGAGAGGGACGCGAGGCTTCCCCCGAGTTGGGGAAGGAACACTAAGAAGGAGAAGGCGATGCGGATACCCCCGAGGAAGGTGTCCATGATGAGTTTGAATTTGAGCTGACCATACAGGGCTTTGAGCTTCTGGATATTTGCGTTCACATCGTCGATGAGCTTCGCAATCTCCTCCAACAGGAATGTGATGGAGTTTGCCAAGTACTCCTGCACCCTCTCAAGCTCGGGCTTCACCACCTGGTCGATGAGCTGCATCGCCTCCAAACACTGCCGAATAATATCCTGCTCAAACTCCCTCTTCGTGTCCTGGACAAGCTGGATGCTCTGTTCCGCGATTTGCTTCTCCCGGAGGATCTGCAAGTACTGTGCTTGCTTCCGAAGCCATCCCAGAAGATCCAGGACGAGGATGGGCCGATTGATCCCCCGATACTGGAAGGTCTGCGCAAAGGCCGTTGTGTACAAGTGAAGCTGCGCCACTTTGAGCTCCTTCTCCGTCCGCGGAGTCCTCTGGCCCAACCGGATCGTTCGGTCCTGGAGCGATCCATAGAACTTCTCCCAAGCCAGGTGCTTGCTGGAATTGTAGCGGTAGCTCTGGAAGACGAGGGTCGTACATTCCTCCAGGTAGCCCACGGTCGTGAAGAGACTCTGCACCCCCTCGTGTCTGTCCAAGGCCAAGATGAACTTGGTGAGTCGCTCATTGGTCACAAAATCCCGATGGACCCACGCCGCCTGCTTGAAGCGATTGAGGTGACGAGCAAAACTGTTGTTATTGAAGGGCTTTTCCGAGACGTCCGGTGCGGCCTCAGCACTTCCTCCGGTTGTCCCCGATTCCCCGATTGTCCCCGCCGAGCCCATCTGATCGCCCGCTTGCTCCAGGTCCGCATTACAGGAGGAAGTGACCCACGTTTTGAAGACCCTCACCTTTATTTGTCGTCCAGGGACTCCTCCGGTACCTCCTTTCCCTCCTTCACCCGGATTCCCATCTACTCCCGGGATTCTTTCAAAGGTTACCCGATCCGAACTGTCACCATTAACATCCCAACCGGTGCCTCCGCCATTGCCATTGTTACCACCATTTTCACTGCCATTGTAAACTCCGTTGTTATTGCTCCCGGCATCACAATTGGAACCTCCCGCTCTAAAATTTCCGTCGGAACCCGGCCCGCCTAGACCGATGCAACCAGTTCCAGTACACCAACGGAAACCTGCATTATTACCATTAGAACCCGCCCCGCCCTGGTTCCGATTCCCATTGCAATGGGACCCACCTTGAGGGCCAGTAAGATTATTGGAACTGGAACCGCCAGTTTGGCCACCATCCCCGAATCCCCGTTGACTCGGGACCTTCCCGGACCGTCCTCCTTGACTCGCCCCAACGGCAAAAAGATGAATTTGTCCAGCACTCCCCGCCTTCCCGGCTTTCCCCCCATTTCGCCCGTCCGTCCCCTTCTTGGCGGGCGCGCCATGGAACCAGAAGTAGTAGTCGACCTTCTCCGCCTTGATGAGAGTGTGTCCATAGCGGCCATTTATGGTATAGCCGGTGTAATCCCCGCATTTTTTCCCAAAAAGTCCCTTCCAGCATTTGCATTTCATTTGGATCCCCAGATATTCCCTCTTATATTCCGCATTCTCCCCATTTTCTCCGTTCGTCCCGGGCATCCCAGCCTGGCCATCCCCGCCGTTTCCACCCCGAGAGAGGACATGTAATTTCCCGGGGCCGGTGATCTTCTGGGCGATGCCCAGGAAGTTCCCTCCATTTGTCCCGTCTACCCCCTGGGCCCCGTCCTTCTCCGGGTTCGGGGGGAGGGCCTTGGGCCCGTCCACCCCCGCTAGTTCAATCTTCCGGGCGCCTTCCAGGTGCCAGGTGGGGGCGAGGAGGGTCATGTCCATGCGGTGGTGGGCGTTGAGGGACAGCCCCACCAAATCCGCGTCCAGGAAGAGAGTGTGATGGGCGAGGAGGATGACTTCTGGACTGTTTTTCAAACATTCCTGCTCAACTATGTCCGACATGTAGACGAAGGGACCTTGGATGAGAGTTTGATTCTCCAATTTGTGACAGGTGAGATTCTCTCTCAGAAGGGGGTGGAGCATGTCGTTGATTTGTTCCAGCCTACCCGCCCAGGAGTCCCTTGAAACCAACTGGGGAAATCGGGGATCTACCGGGCCAAATCCGAAGGTCCCCTTGATTTTTTCTAGGAAAACCTGGAAATTCTCTGGGGTGATTTTAATCCTTGGAGTCTTCCCCGTTTGACCCCAATCCTCCAGATTGTGGACATTGTACTTCCTCCTTTCCTTCTGGATGGCATAGGTGGAGAAAATCTTCTCCAGGCGACCCATAAACTGGTAGTAGTCGAAGGTCTCTTCCGCAAAACTAGCGAGTCCCTCCAGAGGCTTGGCCCAACTTAAGGGGTCCGGATCGGAGATGTTGGACTCCCGGGAATAAATGGGTTTGAACACCCTCCGGCCCGTGGGGATATCAAAGGCCTCGTTGATGTTTAGGATTTTCCCCACAAAGTGAGCCGGTTCCAGCTCACTAAGATTCTCCCCTTGGAGCTTGGACCAAGCCCGGTATTTAGTGGCGATGCCGAGCATGTTCTCCAGGAATTTCTCCAGATCTTGAATCTCCTCCGTCTTCTTGTCTAGTAAGTCCAGTGTTGTATCCACAAATTCCAGGGTCCTGGATTGGATGAACTCGTTCGTGATCTCTTCATCGTCTTTTGGGTAGCGCGCTGACCTCTCCTTCCGTAATTTCACTTCCAATGCTGGGCAGAAAAATAGTATTTAATCAATTTAAATAATATACTATTAATTTATATAATAGTAAAATACTGATGATTACGTTACAGTCAATTCTCTCTATAGTGGTTTTGCAAAAAGCAGCCAGAAAAACCGTTATGACGAATAACCGTTAAAAACGGCTTTAATGGCGGGGGATTCGAAATTACCGAAAAACCGGTATAGCGTGTGAGGGCGTGGTCTAAAACCGTTATAGCAAAAATGAATTTATGGCGGGGATTCAGAAATTTGAAAAAATCGATATAGCATGTGTGGGCGTGGCCTAAAACCATTATAGCAAAACAAATTTATTGGTCGGGGATTCAGATCTTCCCCGGTATAACGAAAAAACCGTTATAAACAACCGTTATAGAGAAAGATTTTAGCATTGAATTGGTCTCAGCCGGGTTTGTGAACACCGTTATAGGCGAAAACCGTTATAAGGAGGTCCGTTATAGAGAGAATTGACTGTATATTAATTTAACCATATTTTTAGTACATCTTTGACTATTTAGGGAGACATTTTGGTGAGGCTCAGTGCATTATTTACACCCAACGGCTTTGAAATAAAAGTTGAAAACAAATTATAGATAAGACTAACTCCAAGGGCATTTGTTAACGATGGCTTTGTGCTGATATCCAGGATCCTCCTCTATATCCCAGATGTAGTCTACAGACAATGGAGAAAAATTCAAATAATCCAGGATTATACCGAAAGAAATTTTTTGTTTTACATTTTTATGTAAAAATGGAATTCTAATAATATTGATTACAAATTTAGAAATTTATATGTGAATCCAAACTTTAAAATTTGTCCTACCATCCTCATTTACTGGTTGCATTATCAAATCTTTTGGGTCGTCCACACGGAAATAGGTGGCAAAGAGGCTGTCGTCGTATTTGGGCTTTGTCTATGAAATTCAGAAATTCGACAGCTGTAAAGGACTCTATATGGCTTGGTAAGTTTTGATACGTAAAGTGTTATATTACATGTATGTGTCCATATAAATACGCGTGTAACTGAGGCAAGTCAAAAGTATGAACAGAGAACTTCGTTTTAGATCATTGTGCGTGAATCTGAGTTAATTTTGGATGCTTTAAACCGCAAAAAATTTTTCCGCAAAAATGAAGCATAAGAATCACTAAAAGCATTAAAAGCATAATTAGAAAAAAAGAGCATATGTGTACTGATGAATGAAAATCACTGGTTTTAGAATACTTTCCTGCCACAAAAAAGACTATCTGTCACTTTTCTCTATAACGGACCTTCTTATAATGGTTTTCGCACTATAACGGTGTTCACAAACCCGCTCGAGACCATTTCACTAAATAAACACTAAAATTTTCCTCTATAACGGTTATTTTATACCGGGGAAGCTCTGAATCCCCCACCAATAAATGTTTTTTTTCTATAACGGTTTTAGGCCACGCCCTCACACGCTATACCGGTTTTTTAAAATTTCTGAATCCCCGCCATTGATACCATTTTTTAACGGTTTTCCTTATACCGGTTATTAGTTATAACGGTTTTTATGGCTGCTTTTTGCTAAACCGTTATAGAGAGAATTGACTAGTTCCGTTGTTAGAGGATCTTTTTAAATGATTAAATGACATAACATACCCTGGTTAAAAATTTGCGCGTAAAATTTTCCTGGACAAAATCCTCGCAGGGCATGGACCACCAAGTCCCGGGGGAGGCACAAGTTTTCTCCAGGCCTATTAAACAAAAGGTTTTAAAGTATATCTATATAGGTAGATCCATGTCTTTTGATATGTCCTGTTCTTCTGAGGCTTTTTTCTTGCTGCTATACAGGCAATACAGTGGGCAACTTACCACAACCTCGCCGCCACAGGAGACATTGACGCTGATAAAAATACTGGATTCTGGAGCGTCTTGAGGCCACCTTGGCTTTGGTCTTCCCTGTCCTCCAGAAGTCCTCCATGTCCTCGCACATCTGGCTCACTAGTTTCGTGGACAGGGCCATGTTCGGATCAGCAGCTGTACGCACCAAAATTTCTACCAGGTGGGAATCATGCTTTTTCATAAACGCTTTCAGGGTTTTTCATACCATATAATAATTAACTATTATCTACATGAATGTATAATGGTTGTACATATAAATATATAGGCGTACGTATGTACATATGTATATATGTAATATGTACAATGCTTCTATGCAGCTTGTCAATTGTCAAAATCACTCTTACCGACGAGGTTGAAAGTCATTGCGGTAAAAATAAAGGCGAGGATAGGCTGAAATCTCCGTTGTGACTTCGATAAAGAGAAGTCCCAACATGCTAGCATTCCTTTTAATGAATCTGCAAAAGTGACTAAATCAGGTTTTATTATGAACCTATGTTCTCCTCCAAATTTTTAGGCCCGTTTTTAATACCAGCGGAAGGATAATAAAATAATAAATTTTAAAAAGGCAACAATAATTATTTCGCTCTTTCCTAAAACTATTTTTTACACCCATTAAATTCGGGTTTCTAAACCAAAATGGATAGCTTTGTTTTCGCTCGTTTTGTCGTATACAAAATTATTGTTTTGTACATGATAGTGCCGAAAATAAAATAATGGGATTTGTATTATTGTAATGACAAAAGTGAAAGTCTACACGTAAAGTGTAAGACATGTTAAATTTATATTTTTGACAATTAATGTGTAGGTATATACCTACATACATACTATAAATCATTGTTTAGATATTATATTGCTATATGTACCTATTTATCGATTTTTTTACCTATAATTACACATTCAATTCATATTTTCATATGGCATTCGACATTCTCTTAAAGTTCATTTTGTAGGTAAACAAAGTATGGTGCTTTCCTACTCAATAAAATGGCAGTGTAATTTAGTAATTACTAATTAAGATGAGAATTTTAATCTTTTATTTTGTACACATATTCATTCAAAAGTACGTAGCAGTGAATGACGAAAAACCGGCTCTTATGGGCTTTCGCAAATGAATAAACTCGTATACACGCGAATCTCGCATAGTAAAATAACAGTTATTTTATTAAGCATATCCAAAAATGGGTGGGGCAAAAAGTTTCAAAATAACAGGAAATGTATCCATCATAAATAAACTCATTGGAGCATGGTAGAGCACTATTAGGAGCATGGAAGATCACAAGGGAGCAGCGGGGACAGCGTGATCCGGGGCAAATTGTGGTCCACCATCATATGACAGGCCAGGACCTTGTCATTGTCACAAAAGCAGCCACAGACATCGCAGACGACGATGACCTTTGCGGGCTGGTGCTCACTCAAGATAATAATGTCCGCCGATTCTGTCTCCTCCGAGTCTTCCTCATCCTCCTCATCCCGCCATGAGGATGCTCCATCACTCTCGGAATCTTCCAGGGGGATTTCCTCCAAATCTCCCAAGGAACTGTCCTTCCCGTCCGAAGACTCTTCGTCACTCTTCTCCGTGGTAATATTGCCCACGTCATCCTCCTCCAAATCCAATCTTTCATCCGCTGAATCCTCCTCCTCATCATCCTTCAAATCTTCCCGGAGACTGTTTTCCTCTAAATTGTCCAGGATATTTTCCCCCTCCAAATTGTCCAGGATATTTTCCCCCTCCAAATTGTCCAAGTTACTATTATCCTCCGAATTGTCCTGTAGTGACTCACTATTTTCATCAGAATTCTCCAGATCACTATTTCCTTCGGATTTATCCATATCACTATTTCCTTCCGATTTATCCACATCACTATTTCCTTCCGATTTATCCACATCACTAGTCCCTTCCGATTTATCCAGATCACTATTCTCCTCATAATCATTATTAATTTCTAATTTCTTCACATTTTCTGGTCGCTCCTCGCCTTCCACCTCCGATTCCACCTCCTCCCAATCCGATTCTCCAGATCCATCCCCTTCACTTTCCCCATTATCCAAGCAAAACCCTCGGGTGGCTTGAATCCCCTTGGAAATGGTCCGTCGTTTGACCTGAGGCATGGTCTGGCACTGCTTATGCAGGTCTAAAGAGAGTCTGGCCAAAGTAATGGACAATGGGACCTCGTTCTCCTCGTCCAAATCATAAAAATCGTCATCCTCCAGGTCTGACTGATAATCCAGCCACTTATCCCAATCTTCCAAAGGAATGTCCGCGTCCTTCTGCGGATCTCCTCCCCCAAAGCGCCGCCAGGAGGTGGTCCGTCGTAATTGGGGCACTTGTCTCACATCCTTTAGGTTGTCGGCAGATGTCATTGCAATGATTTGAGACACGGTTGATTCCTGATCCTCCGTGGTTATGTAGGAATAATTGTCCTCGTCCTCCTCTTCCCCTCCAGGGGACTCCCATAGTCCCGGAGAGGGCGCTAGCAGGGAATAATCATCTTCCGTGGGCCATTTGGGCGGGGACACATGCTGGGTGGCACCACCTGGAAATTCCCATTCTTTTCCTGCGATTTGTACAGGGTGTGGAGGCTGTAAAAGCTCCATGATTTCCGTCGGAGTGAGGTCCGGGTGTGTTGGATCGGGATTTTTCTCCCGGTACAAGTGTCGATTCTGGAAATGGGCGTTGTTGGAGTAAATGTGAGGGGGGATATTCCCGGTATTCCCATTGTGAGGCCGTCCACACTGGCAACGTTGGGGCACTAGATGTTCCCCGTGATTGTCGTACTCAACCGGCACAGTACCGATTGGGCGACCAGGAATGGTTGGATATTCATCGCGGAAATGCTCAGTTGGTTCAAGTTGTTCATTATTACATTCTGCGAATCGTAAAACTTCTATTTGTTCGACGTACCATGCATTCTGTTGGTCTACCGGTACAGTAGGAACATGTTCGGAACTGTGGTGTGCATGATGTGATTTATGCCTGTGTTCAATGGGTTCGCCGGAGTAGTCAATAATGCCATTTTCGCCAGGAGGAAGGTTCCGGAATTGAACCTGAAAAGTTGTTGGATGTTTAACCGTCCGAGGATTCGGATATTCAATTGTGGCAACACCGACATCTTCATCTGTGACAACGTTCATGGTGTTAACTCCGTAATTTGGGCGCCCATCCGCGTAAATATGATCAATGTGGGGCGCATGCGCGTGCTCGGAAGGGTCAACATTGGTAGTTTCCGTCGTGGCAGTATTTAGATACTCGACCCAAGAAAATTTTTCTGGCTCGGTGTTTTGAGAGTTGGAAGGAACCATATAAGTTTCGGAAGACCTACGATTTTTTCCTTCCCTGGAAGTTTGACCTAGATGTCCATAGCAGTCCTGACACGATTCCTCCGGAGTTCCCGGTACAGTCTGAAATTTTTCAGTCGCTACCGCCTTTTCAAAATTAGATGACAACCCCCCAGAAATATTAAGTAACTCGGATCCTTCCGCGCATTGAAAATCCGATGTTTCCATACTATTTGGAGGCTCCACCTCCTTCACACTCGGAATCGTCGTTCGCCAGTCACTGGAGAATTCCAGGGGCCAAAGATTCCCTGGTGTCCCCTGGAGATCTCCTCCTGTCTCCTCTTCATCATGACCATTACCAGCCATTTGCCAGGCCTCACTACTTTGAGTCTCCGATCCATTATTATCCGGAAGGGTCCTGGCACTAGGGGGCGTCTGGATCTGAAGGACATATCCATCCCCTTCCGACCCCAAATTGCCACTGTCTGGCTCATTGCTCGGGGATGACTCCGCCGTCCAGGTTTGATCCGGTTCCGCGGAATCGGATGGTTTAGAATGGGGCAGAGGGGAATTCATGCGCCAGATGTCCTCAAATTCGCTGGGGTCAATAGTAGTAGTGATCTTCTCGGGACTGTCCAGCTCACCGGCACAAAACATCCGGAATTCCATCTCACAGGCACTCTCCTCGGTGGCGGTGTTAGGGACATTTTCGGACGTGACACTACCTTGAGAATAAGATTCACTTTGAGACTGACAGCCCCCGTGGAATTGACAATGTTTCCTGAAATTTTGTTGGTAGGAAAAGGCCTTGGAGCAATGGGGACATCTGTAGTCCTTGAAAATCCGGCACTTGCGCTGATGTCGTTGCCTCAGATGGGACAAAAGTTGTTCGCCCGTCACGAAGATCCGCCCACAGCGCTCACACTTGTTCGGGTAGTCGGCGTGTCGCTTGGAGAGCTTCAAATGTCGGAGGAGCTGCGTCTGCGTCTCAAAGGATTTGGGGCAGAGGGGACATTTATGGGGCTTATTCGGAGGGGGATCAATCCGGACGGGCTTGAAATAGATCCGGTGAAGGGGTCCTCCTCCTTCCCCGGACACGGGGGAGGGGCAGGGGGAGACGTGGACGGAATACAATGGCGGTTCCTTCCCATGATTCTTTATGTGGGAATTTAAATTGGATTTACTGGCAAACATCTTGGCGCAGAAGGGACACTTGTGGGGCTTCTCCCCCGTATGAGTCCGCTGGTGGAGGGCCAAATTGGCTTTGCGGGAAAATCGCCGGCGGCATTGTGGACATGGGTAGGGCTTATCTTTCCCCATGACACGCTCCAGATGAATCCTGACGTCTATGGGATTCGGATAAGGAATAGAGGCGATTTTGGCTCTTCCTTTCCCTTCCATTCCTCTGGACAAAGAAAAATAATACTATACTTCTCCCTTTTATTTTGCCTAGAAAAAAGGGAAAAATTCTCTTGGTAAAGAATATTTGCAGCACACGTTCCTATAAGCAAACTAATTTTTTCAGTGTAGGAAATTGCCCCACAGTCCTCACTGGCTCCCAGCCATGTAATAAAATGAGTCCTTTTCCCAAACCATAAATAATATGTATGTAATAACTAGAACAATGCTGAGAATTGGGGATGGAGAATTTGAAAAAAAAAACATACGACGTTTTTTCCAATTAGTTCCCAGCCATTGTTTTTTAAAATATTTATGATAATTACCACTAAATATTCATAAAGGGAAAAATACGAGGTGAAGGAAGTGGTAAAGTTGTAAAACACAATTCTTCTCTCCTACTCTCTCTACAGCTTTCCCATACAGTTTTATTAGAAATGAGAAGTAATTACTATTACCCTTCGTCTAATTTTTCTCAGGGCATTAGAAAATACAGTTCTCTAGCTTAAGAATTTCCGGAGCGAAAACAGGACATTTATTTTGTGTTACAAGTTGGGAGTTACCTTCAACAGTGAGAAAACTACATTAGATATTACATTAGAGAGGTACATAATCGAGAAATGAGAAATAAAGACCAATGCATGGTATAGTAAAAGCTAAAAACAATTACTGCGACAGTCATCCAAAACACTGCTTTATTGCTGCACTAATAATGATTATTTTAACACTTTAATAAGTCTGTTGATATTCTCGACGACACACGAGAAATTAGACATTATTATACCCACTAAAATGTACATTATTTAATAGAATGTAATGTACATCTAAAAACAAAAATATAAGCAAAAGATTGGTTTCTACAAGTTAGGAAAATCAGCCTTGCACCACCATATAATAATATGTATGAAAAACATAGCATCTGTACAAGGTGCGCCTTCATCATCAGCAAAAATGTTGTCACCGTGTGCCTCACGCATCTATGTACTACGTACAAATATATAAGCATGATTATTTACAGCAGAAAAACGTTTTCTGTATAAAGAGCTTTCTTCAAGTATTAATAACAGATAATATGCGTTTAATAAGGAGAGCAAGTAGCTGAAAAAGTATTAAATAACGTATGGAAGACATTTATCATAAAATAATACGGAGATACGGGAGAAACACACAGCAGAATTTTTATCTCACACGACAGACATTACCTATATTATTATACGCATATTATACCTTTAATAATTACATAGTTCTTACGTGTTTGTGTCAGGTATAATTGTATAATTACTAATTAATCATGTTCAGTTCTGTGTACGCATGTATTTTTTTTTAGCTTTTAGTAATGTACAAAGAGACTTGACTCGTATCACATTGATATTTCCCTTTAAATACATTATTTTTTGCATCCCAGGAACATTTTATGTTATTATCACTTTCATTAGACCGGCTGGAGATAAACATGGAAGATCTTTCCGTATAGATAGGTAGAAGTAGAAAGTGCATCTTTTATTTTGAGGGTTGTACAAGTCGTGGGAGCGGTTTATTACTATGATTGCGAGGATTCGAATTATTACCACGAGAAGGATTTTGAGGAGGTGGACGACCATTTTCGTATCGTTTGCTACCACCAACCACGGCTCCTCCGCTTCCACTTCCGTTCCTGTGGCGTTCTTTGCTTGCAATTGTTCTCGGTGGTGTTGGTCTAGCAGCAGCCATCAAGTTATTGCTGTCTCGGGGATGGTGACCGTTTCGGGTCAACTCCTTATTTTTGGCATCTTTCTTAGATTTGGCACTATTAGACGGAACAACTTCCCAATCACTATCTTCGGGGGATTCATCCTCCTCCTTCTGTGATTGCTCTGGGGTAGCTGCAGGTATTGCAACAGCAAAGTCATTACTGTGCTGAAACGGAGATGGGAGTTCTTGAGTGGGAGACGAGAGGGAGCTTGGGGCGGGTGAAAAAAGTGTTACAGGTGATTCCGGCACTTCAACATGAAACAATGCTTCTTCTTGTGAAGGTGTAACTGCTGGGGAGGGAAATTCCAGTTCTCCGTTGGGTTTGCTATTGGCTTTGGTTAACGGTAGGCTCAAATTTCGCCGTGACTTCCAGTTATTACCTCGAAGCTCAACTAAATCCTGTATGTAAAAACGACACCTGTGATTATTTGGTGTTGATTGTATTTACCGCAGGTAACACATCTTCAAAATATAGTTTTTATACTCCAAACGTGCTAATAATGTGCATTAATCCAAATATTACTAACTATTTCGATCTATGTGAAACTAAGCAATTTGTCAACTACATATGTATATTTAAAGGACAAATACGACTAAATTTATGTAAAAAGTGTGTACTACTAGAACATATACACAACTCATTCTAAAAATGCTACTAAAGAAATAATGGCTTACAAGAAGAGCAAAACGGATCCTAGAGCACAACTTTTTAGACTCCGACAGCTCTTCCAGTTTCTTAAACGTGTTTTCCATGTATTTTTCTGGTGGAATAAATCTAGGTAAAGGTTGTGCCCGACGTTTTGCCTCCAGAACGCGGAATTCATAATCCCTCAAAGCATTATCCAACATTTGGCCAACAGTGGTGAGCAATTTACATAGAGACTCATAACTTTCTTCATCATCATTTCCTAAGGCACATCAACAATAAGTACGATCAAAAGAATATACATACAAACAATTTAATAGTAATACATATAGTTCAGTAATCAATCTAATCGGACGGAGAAAAATTGAAGGGACCAATAACATTTCTGATGACAATTCTACCCTTCATCTTGTAAAACATGTACAGAAATTAACTGAAAAATTAAAAGGCTGAACTTACGTAGAAGCATTTGAACACAATCCACCATAATTTTAGGTGAGAGCATTTGTAGCTTAAAGAGCTCACCAATAAATCTCACATTTCCTAAACTCTTCCTTCTCATTATGAAGCGAAATTCTTCCAGTTCTACTCTAAGGATGTCTTTCGCGCTGTTATCTCCGGAAGTCTCTTGAATCTCTTTCTCTCTTCTAGAGTATTCCCCTTCGTCCTTACTAATATTTTGAAATTCCTTCTGACAACGACCAAGAATTTGCTTCTGGAATATTTTAACTGTGTTCGCAGAAGTCCGCTGACAAAACACTTTGATCATGTTAGCGTAAGCTGAAGAAAAGCTAGGTTCGTCAACCGCCTTTTCGAAAACCACCTTAATTACGGCCGAGATCCTGTCTTCATTCTCGTTGATGTCTAGATTGGCGAAGTTGTCGCACATTTTGTCAAAGTTCTGCTTTGTGAGCTTATTTAAAATCCCTCGGGCTTGTTTGACGATCATTTCAGTTTGTTTTTCCGGGGACGCAGTAGTATCGCTATTGTTACCGTTCGAAGTCCCATTCTTACTTCTAGCAGATTCTGCAGCTTGACGAACAGATGGCTTCCAAGCATTTTCGTCCGTGGACAACTTTACAGGCTGCTTCGACAGTTCAATGACGACCAAATTTTTCTTAGGAGTTCGCTGGTGCTGGTGATGATGAACATTATTATTGTGATTAAAGTTGGAAGATCCATTCCTAATCTATAAAACAAGAAACAAACGAAAGTGTAAACAGTTCTCACTCGTTCTAGTTCTACATATTTCTGGATTCATACATCCTTCAACTTTCAACAGTAGCATTCCGTTCAAACCTTGTAGATATAATACAACAAATTATGCAATAATTGATTTTTTGTTGCGCAATGATCTTACATTGTTCCTTCCATCAGTCTTCGATTTTATCACATTCTTCACTTGGATTTCGGGTACTGGGAAGTCCAATAATCGAAGACGCAACAAATCTTCTCGGCTGTATTGAATCACGCTTTTTCTTTCCAGGTTTTCATCATTCTTGTCAACCACACAATCTAATCCATTTTCGTTTTCACTAACACCATTGACAGGATGCTCACCGTTAGGTAAATCCTGTACAATTTACATTTACAAAAATGATCCATTTCAAGTCAAACATCAAATCTCTATTGAAATTAAAAAACATGATGATTGCAATTTTTTAAGCAACTTTCGTCTTAAATCACTTATGATTATGATGTTCTTTTTATTTTTAATGACAACTTACAGCTAGCGGAGGTGAATCACTCAAATGCTCCTGAGGAGATACTTCTTGACCATTAGGAAGACACTGAACTTGATCATCTTTAAGTTCCATGCTCTCCAAATAGATACAACGGCTCAAGAATACCAAGGATGGTTTTTTACCGGAGATAACTGTAGGTTATATTGGATTGTGGTTAATGTATAACGTATTGTTCAATAAAACTCCAGTAGTATTAACTCCGTCTTGGCTCTTCTGAAACAGCTGTGATCTGGTCTTCCCCAAATTAGTCCTGTTTTTAGATCGTCTACCAGTCAAACAATATTTGCCGATATACCTTCAAAATATTCAATCCTCTTCCTTCCCGTGCTTTGACAATATGTTTCACCACTACTTAATCAAGGTGTTATCCAAGACACCCTCCCTATTCAGTAACCAAAAAAATAATCTCACTTAACACAAACGCACCTGCAACGAATAGCAATACAAACTGAAAACATTTGAAACCAATTAAATTAAATGCACCAACAAAAATCAACGACTGAAACTTCCAACTATTCTTCCTAGACTGGCTACAACAGTAGTTCTCCTTTCGCAGAGGTATCAACGGTATAATATAAGGTATACAACACACTCCAGTAGGACTACCTGTTGCTGTTTTTTTTACTGCATCTGTATATAAACGTCGAAAACAGTCAAAACTGGTTCCAATTGTATGTATGTCTGACGTATTTTTTCTGCTGTGTGCGCCTTCTCTATTTAAGCATCAGTTATTATATTTGACAAAAGACTATTCGAAGTAGATGCTGCACCTCGATATACCTTTCAAAGTATTTTCATGCAGAAAGAACATAAAAATTGGACTTGATATAGTGTGTAGTGTGTACTGTAACTAATATCAAACAATCAGCTGATAATAAAACAACTTGAGCATACAAATGACATTGACGATTCCAACATAGGTAGATCGTAGATGTATTACGTATATAATAAAAAATACAACACTAACACACACATGCACTCTATATATGCAGTTTTATAATAAATATGTGTGTCAGTGTATAAATCCTCAGTATCAGTATAGAATATATAGGTAATTTTCGATTACAATTTTAAACAATTAAGTAAATGATTTTAGGTACAGGATTCAACTAACGTTTCACTATAGGTTCAAAATCCTACTACCTACTAATACTATCTAATGAACTACCTAATATGTACACATGAAATGTTATTGTGTTAATAGAACAAACCTGTAACAATGCTGGTTTGATGGTGATTCGTAAAAATGCAGTTTTCTTCCAATGCCTTTCCGCCTTCACTTCTTCGAAGTTTTCCTTTGAATTTTGGAAGTCTTCAAACAAACAGATCAAACAATATGTCCTTTCAAAATGCAATGGTGAATGAAAATTGAGTACATTTAAAGTTAATATTTGTCAGTATACCTAACGCATGCAAGATTCATGGATGAATTCACATCAATAATCAACGACGCTTACAAAAAAACATACCAATGCTTTTGCTTTTGTTATTCATTGTTATAAAAAGCTAAAACTAACCAACCTTTTATTATTGTTGCTCCTTAAATCCGCTTTTTGCACTGATTTTGATTCTGATCCAAGTTTTTGTAAGGGACAATAAATTGAGAACTACGGGAAAAGGTGAGAGGAAGAGGATTCAAAAATAATTCACAAAATAAAAAGATTACTTATAATAAAACATATGAGAGAGAACAGAAAATTAAAAATGGAATACTTCACAAAAAAACAACAGAGCATGGGATTTCACAAAAAAATACAACAATGGATTCGAATTCACAATCAAAGACATTTATGTAGGCAAATACGCATTGAAAAAGAAATAAAAAAAGTTAACACAAAGAATTTTCTCGTTGTTAAATTATGTTCACTGGGGAAAACGTCGTTTAAACTGATTTTTTTTCAATTTTTTCCCTAAAAATATGTATTTCTTTCTGTATTAAGTTTTAAATGGGGAACGAAGGGGAAAAACGTAACAGAAAGAGATTTTCTGTACTCAAAATCCACTGCTGTTTCTTCTGTTTTTTTTATAAACTAAAATGGCTTTTTTATTGGCGAAAAAAATACGACTGCTTCACGTTTTTACTTCGTCTTTTTTTGGACTGTCAGACAGACGAAATGAATGAGAATGAGAGAGAAGTAAAGAGACAAAGAAAAAAAAAGTGTGCACGATATTTTTTTTGCAGTGGCCGCAATAAACTTTTTTTTTCTGTGGTGGAATTTAAATGGAGGTTAAAGCCGTGCATGTATTTTAGAAGGGAAAAAATCCTATACAAAAATGCATATGAAAAAGAAAAAGGTATATTTTTAACAGCTGACGTATTTCCTTGGGGTCATTCAGACATGCTGTAAATACATTAATATTCTTACTCGTAATGTTCCCCTGGTAAAAACATATATAAATGACCTTAAGCTATAAGTAAAGGTCAAAGGTCACCCAGTTCTAAATTTTATAATTAATCTCATACATTGAGTCATAATGTTTAATTTGGATTAACCTAAATAATTAAGCTCAGAAACGTATAAAATATTAATTGACCTCGTGACCTCTATATTTATTGCTATATTTATTGCTTTTTATTGATCCAATTGTTGTTACATGACATACACAATACAAGCACACATTTAGAACATTACCTTACATTCTGAGTACAGGCACTGAAGATAGTCTACAACATTATACAGTATACAATTTTGCTTACGTCTACATACCAATTGTTACATTAAAGCCGAATTAGCATAGAAGGGAAGAAGCAGCACGTCCACTAATAGACTAGTGTTTGACGGCAGTCAGAGACGCCAGACGTTGCCCTATAGAGTTATGAAGATAAGAATTGAGACGGGACTGTGAGAAAGCTACCGAAGTATTTTTTCGTCAGTTGAGCTGTTACACCCAACCGCTTTATACTCAACCACTACGTTGCTGAACTCATCCCCATAGACAGAACTGAACCCATACAACCCGAGGCCCCGCCTCATGTAATGAAGAGTCTAATGACAGAGCCTTGGCATAAATAATACATATAAATTCTGCGGGATTCGTGACATCAAAATTTCATGCTTATTATAGCTCAAAAAATTTGTTTTTCCAAACATAATTTTGAATTTAAAAAGAATTTAAAAAGAAAGAGAAAAAGAATTAAAAAGAAAAAAGAATTTAAAAAGAAAATTCAGTTTTTAAGCGTTTTCCGTCATTAAACAAAAAATTTTGAAACAAACTTGAGCATAATTAGCATAAAATAAAGCACAATAGTTCCCTTGTAGTAATTATCCTGTTCTTCTGTATTAACTAATTTTGTTTACTGAAACAAATTAAAAGTATAGGCCAATTCCGATTCGCCAGCGAATAAACGGGAAAATAAAAAAATCGCATCTAGACATCGATAATCGACATGTAATAAAAAATCGATTTAGGTAATTATGTGTTACGTGCCCTCGCCGAATTTCATAAAAATTCAATAATTAGTGCTGAGCCCCAGCCAAAGCGGCGAAAAAACGCAAAATGCGGCGGTGTCCCTTGAGGTGGCCGCAGAGTGACGGAACGATAAAATTATGATTTCATACGCTATGGGCTATCACATGACGAAGTTTGGCCGAAAAATTCCGACATGCATTTTTTGGCTGGAGTATTGGAATTTACTTATAATTGCTTCTGTAAAAACGTTTTCTCGCTCTACTAATCATTTGTACAATAAACTAAACTAATTGTATGCTTTAACAATTTATCTTTATGCTTTTTATGCCTTCAAATTTTAGACATTTACTGACATTACGTTTTAAAAAGTAAGGGAGATTTTGGACTCGTTGTCAATGGCTTTTAATGAAGTGCTTTTTTCTTGTGAAAAATTCAATTATTTGGCCAAAATTGGAAAAGCCCATTTTATTGATTCCTTTCAGTTTGTTTTTTTCCATAAAAACTGGCACCTTAACTGTAAATTCAAAGCTGAGGAACACGTTTGTATGCAAAAAATAATTTTATTTTACAGTACAAATTCTCCCACGCTCCCTACATGGGAAAGTTGGTAATAACAGGAGAAATCTTTCTCAAAATTAATTTAATTGAACATACTGTATGTATTTGCGGACACTTTCTTCCCTATTATATTACATGCAAAATAAATGAATAAAATTTTTCCTCGAAAACCATTAATTCGAGTTTTTAGGTCACAGCATACACTAATAGACCCTTCTGCTATTTTAACCTCTATTTTTTGCTACCTCCGCGGTTTTGTCTGCAAAAGTGTCAACGCAGATTGTCGGGCAATTCTTAATAAATAAAAATGTGTGGCATGAGGGGAAAGCAACCTGGCAAAATTGCATTGGGATGACTCGCCTTCAGATATGTCAAAGCATTTTAAAGGGTAAAATGTACATAATATTTACCTTTTTAAGTTACTTAATTATACACAGTTTATCTCTGAGTCTCTGATACGTCTGCATTGATGTCATCACGGATATTCCAATTCCCACTATTTATTATTCCACTTCAAATTTATCATCTGCATGCTGGGAAAGCCATGAGCCTCAAAATTCTTTGCCATTTAATCCGACCAAGGCTGCTGGGTCTTGATCATATTTAATTTATTATTTATCCACCTAAATTCACTTTTATTATACTTTAACCGGCTGGCAATATTTAATGACTCCATGCCGCAGACGGAGATACAAAAATTTAATTATTATTATTAATCCAGCAGAATCAAATCTGATTATCTCCTTGCAGGTGCTAAATGGTGGTAAATTTTCAGCAATTCTGCTTTGTGTAATACACATGGCAGATGTCGAAAGGCAGTCAACATTCTCATATAACGATTTTTGTAATTATTAATCTCGAAAATTGAAATTTAGTAATTTTCCAGTCCAAAAATTTTGCTTTTACGCGGTGCCAGGAAACGTTATTTACTGACCCAGCAATGCCAGGGATAAATGCACACATTTATTTCATGCAGATATGCAGAATGTTATATTGCAAATCTGGGAGAAAATTTTTATTCTGATTTGCCAAGATTGATAATAATGGCTATTTTAAATTTTAACTAACAACAAACTATCAATTGGTCGTTTTAAGGCATGTGAATAAATATTTTTTATAACTTATTAACTTATTGTTATTATTATTATTAATTATTACTATATACATACATTATATTAATTAAGAATGAAGCTATGACACGATGACAGGTGAGAATGTTGTAAAAGCATCGTGCCAGGTGATTGCCAGCAGGATTTGCGTTATTATTTTTTAGGGCTGAAAGATAGTGTGAGTATTTGTATTGTAATTGCAGTTGAATAAAAACCCAAATCAACTATGAAATAATTATGTAAATTAAATGAAAAGTATTTAAATATTTAACCACCACGCACATATGTCAGGGACACTATTTATAATTTTAATATCTATGAATGTGATTTTTTTTATTACTCTGAGAGAACGTCGCAGAAAAAATGATGAATGCAATGTGTTGACGAAAGTAAATCTAAATAATCCTTTTTTATTAAATGCTCTCATCGTCATCCAGGAGAATTCTTAATTTAATCCTGTACATTTTTCTAATGGTGGCACTGTAGAGTTGTAATTTGTAATGCTACCAGATTTTATTAGCCGAGATTTACGACATTAAAACCGGTGCTTCTAAATGTGTCATTGCCCTATCATAGCTAATAAAATAAAGAACAAAATTTTTCAGCCATTAAATATTTTAAAAAAACATAAAGGCTATCCCTAACCGTATTATATATAGGTATAGCAATTATAATTTGACAGCCGATATTTGTAAAAAAGGGCTTTGGGTGTTTCTAAAGGTGGCAGTAGTAAATAGTAAACAGGGTATTGTGGATTACACAGAATTTTGTGGGATTACGGATTACGGATTATTCTGATTTTATTTTTGGGATTACGG
>JAQGBT010000560.1:0-48458 GCA_034698585.1 Disparrhopalites patrizii
TGATTTGTTAACCCCATATGTTTAACATGTGATTTTTTAACGCGTTTAACATGCCATAATTTTTAAATGGAAAGGTTCTGAATCAAAATACTTATCAATTCTGAAATCTTGACTTCTTAGCATTCCAACAAGCTAGGGAACTCATGTCTATGCCATGTTGTATAGAAGTTATAGGCGGTTGAGGAGGTTAGGTCGTACTTGAAACATACGGTATGTACATTATATTGTACATGCTAAGAGTACTTTTTAATATTAAATCAAATGAGAAATGAGGGCACAAATTCAATTGTAGCACAATCACTACAGGGATAACAGGGGCAAATGCATCAATTGCTGTCCCCCGCCAAATAATATATTATGTACGTATGTGGGTTACATTAGTGTCTAAATAAAATTTAAAACTGACAGCATCTGGTTCTGATTCGGCTTGACAGGTTTGCACCAATGAAAAATGATACAAGATCATTGGTCACAATATAAATATAAATACATAATATTTACATAGTGTGTTAAGCGTGATTGTATTAAAAGGCTTGTGTTGTCTTGCTTTTGCAGGTTGTACAGAATTGAGGCACGAATTTGTCTATTGATTGTGAATAATTCTCTTTTGTTTACAGGACAAATTCCAGCGGGAGTTCCGGGCTCGTCTTCGATGTATGAACATTTGTCACACTCATCGACGATCCGACTCACCCATTTCGGAGATGTCAGATTTCGACCGGAATCAAGTCAGTCACTTCCTAATACAAAGTACATTCCAAATATGGACCAGAAACTTTACCAAAACAGAAAAGTAGCTGCAGACATCTTTTAAATGCCTCTTCAATGCATTTCCCGTTTTATACACAAGTTTCCAGTTTCCACTTTGTAAAAAAAAACGCTTCCTTCCACTAAAAGAAACACATTGACGACGGTCCATTCTTATTACTACGAATATAATTGTTACTACTAATGTAGCCAGTGATTTGGTTGCCCCCCCCCCTCGACCTCAACTCTGTCTACTTTTTATCAATGCTACTCTCTCCATTCTTTCTTCTTTTATCAAGTCCGTCGTTTCCTTTTGTGTGATTTTTTTCTTCTCTTAACTCTTTGCGTTTCTTTCCACCAACCATTCTGCCAGCATCAGTTGCTTCCATCATAAATTATCATTATCTGGCACAATTTCAATTACAAAAGGGAACTCTTTCGGACAATAGAAAAAATGTCTCCAGAACAAGAAATTACACGGGTGAGCAAACTCCGGGAGAGATGTGTGTAGTAAGGGTTTAATAACTATAGGAGTGAAACTGTCTCTATAGATCTATATAAACAAAAAAAATTCCCTTTGTCCTTCCTGGGGTTGCGGTTGCTTCCAATTAGCCACAGACGACGTTAGGAAGGAAAGGGAAGTAAAATACACCCTTGGGGAAGAACGGTTATGTTAGCGAAGAATACCACCACGACCTGTACGCATTGGAGAGATAGGGGGAATAAAAAAACAGGACGATAGTAGGAAATGCCTTGAGTATAAGACGAGACTGCGTGAGAAGGATCCAAGTGTAAAAAGTAGATTACGGGAGGAGACGTCCAAGAATGAACTAGAAATGCCTCAACCCTCTCATATCTCTATGTCTGTATGCATATATGTACTTCATTACATGCAAACAGCTTTCACAAAAGATGCAAACTTTTGGATCCTTTTGAGCGTCGTCTTGTACAGTTGTACACTTCCAGTCAAATTTCTTTCCCCTCCAATAGAATAAAATGGGTCGTAGCTATTGAGGGTTACACAAGTCCCATTAAACCAAGGAAAGAAGGGGAAAGTCTATGGAAATAAATGAAATGCCTTTCTTTTGTGACTCTTATTGTCTTGACACAGATACGAGCCTCGTACCGTTTTCACGAAGCAAGAGGAATGCGAAACGGCATCGAATCTCATCACCATCTAAGGCCATGCCATAGATCTAATAGAAACCGACAGCTGCCACGAGCAATGAATAGGGCCAGGTACGAGCCCTCCAGATTTGACCCCGTTGACCTGGGTGGTTCATCCGATTGCCCCACCGCCACAGGCAGCACTTGGAAACTCCGCTCCAATGATGATGACTCGCGGGAGGCTGATCTCACCACCCACTTGACAACGACTTAAAATTATTATCCGTTTTTTTTTTTTTTTTTAAATAAATAAATGTGTTATCAGAATACAAAATTATTGTTACTATTACAAAACCCTTTAATTACCATAAACAGTTACTGATAGCATCACAACTCCGCCCTACTGGCTCTGCCACCGAATTGGCTGATGCTGATCTCACCACCCACCTGACGTCAATTTTAATTGTACATATACATATATGAAACTACCTATTTATTGTTATAATTATAAGAATATATTATACCATTATGTACATTTTCCTATGGATTCTTACTGCTACAAGATTGTAGAGGTGTCATGTATAAAAATTACTTGCATTAACTGGGAGAAAAACAATATGTGTATACGTGTATGTATATTACTACAATTCAAGAGATAGTTACAGTCATTTAAAAAAATTCAAATGGCAACTAAATCTCAACACTCTAAAGACGGCGGGGCTATCCACTTATCTGGTGACAAGAAAAATGTTTTGTAGGTAATTTTAATGTGATTTCAGCAAGTTATGTCAAGTCGGGCTAGCGCTTTTAGGAACAGATGCAAACTTCAGATTTATCTATGCTCTAAATCGTTCCGTTAATTGATGTAATATAAATTCACATATTATGTCTCATCTTCAAAAATATGCATGTTACATATTGATATGGTTTGTTTACGGTAGGAAAATTTTGGTGCAAATAAATATGCTGACATTACAATAAAATTCTTTACAAAACCCGGATATGTTGCTGGCATGGGGTCGAAAAATTTAGCTGCCACACTATATTTTGCATGGTTTGCACACACAATTACTGGACAAAATATCAATTGAAACTTTTCTTGTCTTTGATGGCTGTGATTCATAGCGTATAAATATGTAAGTGTGTATATACTTCTCTTTCAATTTTCTTATTACGAGGCATTAGTATGGAAAAATGTTATTTGATTGATCCAGAGTTGATTTCGAATTGTATTTTTATCTTGTAACCTTTGACTTTCCAAAGATTTGTTGAAGTTAATTTTTTTTTAAACACTAGCAATTGTTGATAAATGTTTATGTACAGTAAATATTGAGAGGATCTGTTTTTTTTTCAACTGCATTTCGTCGCAATTCCATAATTCCACTGGCGTGAATGATGAATATACTGTAAGCTCAAATTAACATTTGTTTATGCCCTCTCATGGTTTGAAACTTCATTTAATTGTTGTCTCGCGAAATTTTGACCGAATTTAGTAGGTGAAAAATGTTCCTGTGGTATAGTTACTGTGACAAATGTAAATGTCTTTTACTTTTAAACGATTAGAGTGTGCAGATTTTACTAACCTAATTTACTTGTGTACACGTTTAAGTCTACAAAAAAGGAAGATGGTATACAAAAAATGCATTTGTGAAATTGTCTGAACGGGAAACAAGAAATAAATATTTTTTAGAATAAGATCGTTATCTTTGTGCAGGTTAATGAGACTTTCAAGAGGTCACCAAGGCTTTAAAAAGTTTAATGTGAAGTACGATTAAATGCATAATTCCGCTATCTTTGCTTTCGCTACACTCATGGATGGATTAATTACTACTTTTACTACTAATTTCTATTCTGGGAAGGCGATTATTTGAGAAAATTCTTCAATCCCTCCACAATTCCAATTATTAGTCTTTATGCTTGTCTGCTTTCTTTTTGTCCTAGAATTTTTTTAGTAATTTTTGTTGGCGACATTGTGTGAGGACAACCAACAGGTAGGAACTTGCGCCTAGATATTTATATTTTATGGGTTAAAGATTAGCATGTAAATTTTTTTCGCAACATAAGCCATTGCGGGATGTTTTAAGAAAATTCGTTATTTTTGAGGTCCAAAGCAATTTTTGTTTTACTTTTGTTCCTGGAGGCAGAGGCGAAAAAGTTGATTTGATCGAAAATCGAGATTTTTTAACTTGACGACGGGAAACTGCCATAATTTTGTTTAATGTTGATCGATGGATTTGGGGTAATTTTTTCTACATCTAGAATAAAATTCTACGTGAAACACACGTTTGTAATACTATTCTGTAGCATTGCCGCATCCTAGCTCTAGTAGCATCAACGTTTATTAGTTCCTAGTACATACATAATACTTTGATGTTGACATTCGAATCGAAATCAGTTGTTGATCTATATAATGCATACTGAAGAGTATATTATTTCCAAAACATTTATTTGTTCTCGAGAATACTGGCCCCTTGACTAGGCTGTGTCACGAAAACGTGCTGCTTGATGTCATCAATTCCGACAACAGGCTGATAATACTTCGTCGTCAAAGTTTTTAGGAATAAATCCAACTGTGACTGCTCCACCAGAGCCACCGCACACCCTCCCCAACTAGAAGAATATTTTAAGTACCCTGTATTGGTATTAACGGAATTAAAAAAATTGCACAGGATCGGAGCTAATTAGAAACTTACCCGGCGCCAGTTAAACGAGCTCCATGGGAGAAATTTTGCGCTAAATGAACGAGTAAGTCTAATTGTGGGTGAGAGCATTCATACAGTTCTTTAAGACTTTGATGACTCATATTCATTAGTCGTCCCAATTTCGTCAAAACGCCCGGTTCATTTACTTCCTCCTTGCACACAGCACGAAATAATTCTACCCGGCCTGCCTCTGAAAAATGTGTTTGATTAAAGAACGTTATTATTCACATCTGTATAATTTTTTTCAGAACTAATTACAAGTACACCTGGCTAATAATAGAAATGTCGGATACCTGAATAGACATGCTGAATCCTTTGACGTAGTTTGAATGTGCAAGCAGTCGTGAAAGTACTCTTAATAGTAGACTTTTCCCTTAAAAAGGATTCGTCCACTTGCAGCAACGACATCAACTATTTAGAAGCGACATAAAGAAACAATCAGCAAACGGTTAACGAATATAATGTTATATAAATATATTATATGTTTAAAAAAAATTAAACCAATTTACTTCAGCAACTGTGTAGGGTTCTTCGTGAAGTTCTTTGTCCACCAGGACGAGTAATTCATCCAACGTAGCTTGAAGCTGTATTTGTAAATCCAGAGGTTTTAAAATTCCTTCCAGTTTCAACCCCTTTTTTTTTGCCAACACCCAAGAAGCAAATCTGCATTCCGTCACCCGGTAATTATAGCTGTCATTGGCCGCCTTATTTGCGTCCGCTAAACTGTTGGCAATAACAAATACCGCCGCGGAGGGGAGACTGACTGGTGTCGCTGATAACTTTGGAACAAATTCTATGAACTGAGCGCTTCCTTAAAGAGCAATTCCTAAATTATTATTCGTTCCACATTCTACACCAAAAATAATAAGCTTAATAGTCCAGAACGGAATGGAAACCTACCAGCGGTTCCCAACATAGCAATGGCCTGATCCATCCCCCCGCCTTGGGTACCGATGAAGCGTTCACTTCGGGCGCTTAAATTAGCGATGTCGCGCTTCGAAAGTGTGATCTATCATATAAGAACCAAATCTTTAGTTTTGTGTTCCTTTGTTAAAAATTACGAATGCCAATTTTTTTAAACGAGTTGGTATGCATTTTCAGTCAATCCTTTACGTTTTAAAACAAACGACTAAACGACATGAAGCGTTCTGCCAATCCCTATTTTAGAGACAGGTTGAAGCGCAGTAGATTTTATAAATTATAAAATAAGATATAAATTACCATGATTTTGTTTGTACAAAGAATTTTTGGCTAGGGGCTATAACACAAAGTATGATATTACAGATTACAGTCATACTTTGATGAAATATGCTATAATGAAGGTTTTTTCTAACCTCATTGGCAACAAGAGAAGCAAGTGTAGCTGCACACACGAGGGCGCTTGAGCTGGACAATCCCGCTCTGGCTGGCACACGTCCGTCCACACAAGCTTCGATGGACACACAATTCCCATCTCGCTTAAATTCCTCCAGAACTCCCTGCAATCCGCAGAGGAAGTAGAGGTACCACTGGGGAGCTTTGCCCTCCTCGCGAGAACCAAGAACTTCTCTAAAAAAAATTATTTATTTCATTAAATGCATGTCTTCTTCCAGCTGGAAATCCAGTAAGTACACGGCTGCACCTTACCCCACGTTTGACAAGAAACATTTAAATCCTGGGTACGATGGATTTGTATTGACAACATGAATGTAAGGGTTGGGCGAAGCTTCTTCTGTCCTCATACTGCGCCCAGCAACAATCACATCAAACTCGATGGCCATGGGCAGAACGGCGTAACCACAATAATCAATGTGCTCTCCAATGAGATTTACCCTGTTAAGTGTCAATCTCATAATTATTATGTGATTCAAAATTTCAGAAACTTTATTATCCTTTAAATTCTTGCAAATACATTAACAAGCTTTAACACCACTTTGAGTTGAAGCCTTTGCTTGCTCGCCGAAATTTCCATTCAAACCTCCAGCACAAGACATTATTCATCAATTACATACAATGCTGACAGTTAGAAGCTGCATAATTGTAATTTAATTCATGAAATTGAACTGACCTTCCAGGGATGCGAAGATAAAACGTTGCTTCATGCTTAAAGGTTGATTGGAAGCATGATTGGATCTGATCGAGTCTGTCAGGCTGAATAGATGCTGACAGTTTTAATACCGGTACTTCGTCCACATTGTCCTGTTCTCCTGACATTTTCGTGGAATGAAGACGAAGGCACTTTACTGTTTACTACAATGATTCGAGAAGCGCACTAAAATGAAAAAGGAATTTCGGTATCAATTACTTACTGCATAACTGAATGAAAAATGTGCACATAAATGTAATTATACAGTGTAACTTCTGCAACCTTATGATGATTTCAGGATTTTGCTACACCCTCATTTGTGTACGTCTCCCAAGGAACGAAAGGATTATCCTTGAAAGATAAATCCTCCGATGAAAAATTTGGAACAGATATATTCTAACCGCTGGAGAAGAATCTGGAGAAAAATTCCGAAACAATTATGTGTACAGGCTTATTTTACAGTATGAAATGACGCAAGGAAAAAGAGCTGCTCTCAAGGTGAGAAAGAACACACTTCACTCCGACTCATCACAGCACAAAGGGAATGACTACAAATTAGTTGGAGGCGGTTGAATGCACGATAGTACAGTTTACTTGAAACTTTAATCAGCTTGCAAACAAATAATTATTGCCACTACATGCTTTCGCTTTGGCAGGATGACACGTTGTCAAATACGCTTGTAAGGTATACATACACAAAAAAAATGACGGCTACTGCCACTCCAAATCGATAGTTTCCATTCTCTCCTATACATAAATGTAATTCTGGTGTCATATTTCCTTTCCACTCCACATTTACTAGATTTATTTTGTTAGTACAATCTAGCAGCTCCTGTCCTGTAGAAATGTACATTGCATGCCAATGGTGGATATGCGTATTTTTATATGTAAGTACCTCCGTTATGTTTAGTATTTCAGCATTTTGACCGACTTTCCTCTCTCATCACTGTTAAATTGCTGACGTGACTAAATGTAAAGCCATTCACGCCATGCCACTGTACAGTCTGACAGAACCGCTATGCCTTCGCAGCCAGTGCACCAAAATCGCAACGAACACCACAAACACATTTCTGCCTCCAATCTACCTACTTTAGTTGTGAACAGAGTTGCTTCTTGTACACAACACCGAATTGTCAATTTATTTCGATCATACGGCATTTGGCAGTTTTCTTCTGCAGAAACATCCTTGATTTCTCCCCACAGCCAGTTGTGCTGCCTGTCATTTAATGTATGTATAAAGTAGTGGCAACATTTCTAACACAAGTTGTTTACAAATGACGATAATACCAGGCAATATTGCTGGTTAATTTTTCTCTGTAACCCAACAATGTTTAATACTGTATCAGACCTACTTTACTTTCTCGTGGAGAGATTGCTCATCATCATTAAATTTATAAACGAAATATGAGGTAACTTTGGGGAAACAAGAGATGCGAACACATTTATTGAATGTATGTATATACTTTATGAATCATTTATAGATCTCAAAAAGCATTTCGTTTAAAGACCATCGAATTTTTGTTTGTAATACTACCAACAATGCACAAAAAAATGTTCGTCTAAATAAAATACATAAATTTTTTTCAAGATTAAAGAGGGAAAAGTATGACTTTAAATTTTAATAAATTGTTTAACAATTCTTACCTACTCCAATTATCTAGTATTATCTCATCCCAACCATGATTTTGAATAAAATAATCTGGGAAGTTAATCCACATCACTAACTTCGGATACTCGTCAATCCAAATCCAAGTAGAAACGATTTATTTTAATAAAAATTTTATGTTAACGATAAGTCCTAATCCCATGCTTCCTAATCAGTCAATGACATTTGGAGCGAAGTCAAAAACGCAATTTTGTCTATGCAGGGATGTGTACCTAAAGGCGCCACTACTTGTCAACATGATTGACAAAATTTAACAGTTTGAACATTCGATATACCCGAATGTGATTCTTAAATTTCACTGCTTCGCAAGATTATTTCTTGTACGATACTGTAGTTGATGTACGACAAAATCACTCGCGACTGCTACATTCGGGGCATTTTCAGATCCATTTGAATTTCTAAATAAATGATCTTTGTCCAAATTAACGTTCTTGCATGTTACTTTACTATTGGACTTGGTGATATTAAATGGTCTGAAGCAAAATTTGACTCATTGCCCCAAAGCGGGATACTTCAGAAAACAAAGAATGGGCCAAATATTCTATTTTCTTGTAAATTTCGTGTAGTACGTGTACTTTAACAGCAAATAAAGTTGCCTCTTACTTCGGCTGAAGAAAGTCGACTTTAAAATTAAATGCTCATTAAAATTAGGTGTATATCAAATTTTTAAAGCATTGTTACGCTTGAGGTTAGTGCATAATAATCCTTACTTATATCCATACCATATATAATACAAAGATATTATGTACCATCTCATATGCATCTATACCATGCAGGAATTACAGGAAGACCTTTTCGGCACCTTTCTCTTTCCATATACATAATGCGCCCACCGGCATTTTTCCTCACTTCCCGCCCTCTCTACACCTCCACAATATGTATTTGTTTTAATTCCAGTAGACCATGGAATCAGTGAAATTGATAGGGTTGGAAAGCTAGTTGTTACAAATGGGGAGGAAAGGTGAAAGCCATGCCGGGTTTTGGAGTGAGAAAGCCGTGATTCTCGAGTTCACACAACTCTATCCTTCCCTATGCATACAGGCTATTAAGCTATACGGGCTGGAAACAGGACCGAGAGAGAGAGAGAGAAAAAAGAGAGAGAGAGAGAGGGTCCAGTAAGAGGAAGCTGCTAAACGATTGGGAAATGCGATTGGTAGGGACGGAGAGGAAACCAAAAGATGGAGGGTTCTTTGACTTTCTCCGGAGAGAGGAGCGAGAAGTCAGTAATTTGTATATATTCTTGTCTCAATCCTCTCAATTACAACACCCCTACCTTGTTTCTTATTATTAACTTTCTACTCCTTCCCCCTCACCTTTCCCCCCCACTGGAGGTGTGTATAGTTAGCACAAATTTAATCCGGCGGTGTATTTCACTGATTTCACTAGCAAATTTGTAATTGTGTTTGTTCACTTACGCTTGGAACTCAACCCATTCTTCTTGAGGGTGCCTATCAACTGGAAGGAAAAACAGGATGGAAACTGTTTTTGGACCTTTGGCTAATCACATCCCCTCCTCTATAGGGGAGGTACATCAACTCTACGAATTTGCTATGGGCCATGCAGGTGGGTTTCAACATTATGTAAATAATAGATTTAAAAAACATGAGAAATGTACAAGGAAGTTCGTACATGTGAAAATATTTTGCACACGACAGACCTGCAGTTCATGCAGGTCTCTAGCGTAACTTATCTAATGCTTGTACTTATGAAGGGCTTGGAAACAAAAGGAGTTAAGTCCAAAATTTTGCATTCAGGGTTTTTCCAGGAAAGTTATGTCTACGACTAGCCCAATCCTCAGCCGGTCTAGTTTGTACAAAGCGACAATCCAAAATGAAAACAAATCGGCAAGGAAAAACATGTAGATGCAAAAAGTCCACATGTGCTTTGGAAGCGAAAGGGCACAAGTCCAAATAACCGAAATTATGATAGCGTCTAGACCACTTTCCCTTGACATAACTAGAATTTCCCTAGAAATCTCGTTTTGCTATTTTTAAAAAGTATTGGAAATGAAGTTTTGCTCGAAAACCTTTTTCGGGCAAATCCTAATGGAAAATCCCATGTTAAAATTTAGTAACCACGAGGTTGCCCCTTTGCATTTTTTCAAATCTCCGAAAATTTTAAGATAATTTTCGTTTGTACACACGTATTTTATTACTGTGAAATGTCTGCAATAATCGTCTCGCTAATTTTTCTCACAATCAGTGATGAAAATAAGTCTCTACACGGGAAAATACGTATCTAAAATTTCTCGGAGATATGAAAAAATTGCAAAGTGGGGGCCCTGCGGTGGCTAAATGTTAACATGGCTTTCCTCAATAGGGGGTTTCCATAAAAACGATTCCGAGCAATATTGAATTTTCAATTATTTTCGAAATAAGTAAAACGGGATTTTTAGGGAAATTACTATAATGGTAAAGGAAAGCAGTCAAGACGGTACATATTTTACCTCGGAAAGATGCTTTTTCAGGTGCAAAAGGGCTAAGTCAAACATTTTGAATTTCTTCAATTCGTCGAATTGCACAAATATGGGTGACGGATTTTGAAGCGTATGAATACAAACACATCTGCTACAAGCTCTTAATTTAGCTAAAAAAATATTCTCCGAATTTTGCAGTATTGTATCTGAAATGGTTTCTTGCTTCTCCTGTAAAATTTAGTGTTGTGGACTTAACTTTTGCTTCCAAACTATTCATATTTACATAGTCATACATGCGGTTTTTTAATTTTGTATACCTACACGTTAATCCTATATAGAAAAGGAATTCTTCTTTTGGTAAATTTGTGAATAATATTATTATAATTTTTGGAATTGACAGATCCACGTGTGGATGGATGGTTTATGATGGATTCGCCGGTTTATGTTCTAGGCGTTATTGCCACATACTTGATCGTGGTCATATTTTGCAGGAAGATTGTCGTCAAGATGTTCTACAGTATCCGAGTAACTCAATATTTATATCCGTACAACACGATTCTCCTGGCGGGAAATGGTATCATGGGAAGTTTGGTGAGAATATACCCGGAAAATATATTACTTTTCACTGAATTAACTATACGAATACGCAGGGCGGTGCCGGAACGTTCTATGAATGCTGTAAAATAAAACTTGTTGATGCGATTTCAGTTCGCTTACCACATCTACCATGTGGGATACAATTGGCGTTGTCAACCAGTTCGAATTCATGGATATCATGAGCTCAGTATAGCAAAGTTGATGTGGTTCTTCTACATTTCCAAAATTGTGGAACTAACGGACTCGTTTTGGTTAATACTGAAGAAAAAAGGAAATCCTCTGACATTCCTTCAAGTATATCACCACTCAACCATAGTTTTTGCCTGCTGGATTGGTGCCAGATTCGTCCCGGGTGGATCTTGTGAGTCATAAGCTGTTATTACATATGAACCGTGAAATTGTACATACAAAAAATAGCTTGAGGTTTACAGGAGAAGTAACGAGCTCATTATTGTAATTTGTGAATTCAGCGGCACTCATTGCTATGGTCAACTGTTGGGTGCATGTCCTCATGTATACCTACTTCCAGTTCAAGTCGTTAGGTATGAGAGAAGTTGTGTCGTACAAGAAGTTTGTCACAATCATGCAAATGGTAAGTCTATAGGAATGTCTTCTCCCTCCTGGTAATCTTAATCAATTGCGATTCATCTAAAATGCTAATCCATAAATTTACTATTTACAGCTTCAATTCTTGGCGACCATCATCCACTGCATCACAGCTATGAATGCAAACTGTAACTACCCTCTGTTCATTCTCTTTTGGTTGATGTTGTACATGATGACATTCGTGATCCTATTCACGCATTTCTACTGCAACACGTATCATCCGTCGACACAAAACAAGCCCAGTAAGAGTAAGGTTAAAAAGGTAAAATAGGAGTAAATAGTACTACCAGCACAAGCTATTGTTTGATGCTGTCCAAATACTTGGTGGCCGAAGTTTAGAAAAGTGAAAACTGGAAAAGCAGTCTTTACAGTATTGGAGTATTGCCCGATACAAACTTGACAGGCAAACCCCTACCTTTCTTTATACCAAAAACCCTACTCCTGCATTAACCTAATGTTGTGATCTCAAGCATATACATAACATACATACTTGACAGAACAAAACCGTTGTATGACTTTCGAATCTGCGGAAGAGTGAAATGTTTACAATTTAACAATCCATACAATAAGGTCAATTTCACCGTTGTAATGCAACTACTGGCAAGAGTTGCAGTGGTGTACTAGAGAGGATATAAGCATGTTTTAGTTAAATTCAAGTTAGTCATATTATACACGTTTACCGGGCTAGAACTGGCCTAGAACTGGCTATAGAAAACGCACACGTCTTTTCCTCGCCAAAAACATCAGGCGTGACGGAAATTGAACTACGATTTTGAAATGTTTCTATACTGAAAATCACAGAGCAATCAAGTACTCGTGTAATTATTAATTCAGTGTGTCTTCCCAGACTTGATTAAAATTATTCTGTGTAAAAAACAGATCTAAATTCAATAAGACTTCGTATAAAATAGAGGGAACTACTTATGACTGAAATCAATTGGGAATTAACGCAAAACATTATTGCATAAAGTAGTGAAGTAGCTGTGAATTTCTCATTTCCTAGTTCGACTTGAGGATGTTACTGAATGTTGACTGATGGCAATCAATGCCGCTAACTTTGATTTCAATCAGATTGAGATTTACAAAATGATAATCTTCTGGGTTCCGACCTGTTCCGAAAGTCTATATGTTTTCTGACCTCGGTTTTTGGAATTTATGTTCGCGGTACATTTCATCAAATTTAGGACAATTTTTCCTGATGGCTCCATTACTGAAATTTTTAACTGCATAATGAATTTTGTTATTCTGGCGGTTACGAGTAAACATAGATTATTATTTAAAAAGGGCGATATTACCATAATTAGACCTGCGTACAACTTATACTGTATGTTAGCGCAGTACGTAGAAATTACTTCGTTTCTTAAATGTACACCAAACATAACAAAAACATTTTAATAAGCTTAGCTTATTGTAAGAATGGAAACAGTTTTTGATTGTAGACTTGTCAAATCAAGCCTGCTTGCTGCAGCTTTAGTAATTGAAGAATTCCTTTGTTATAGAACCCCCAAGTGTGTAACAGATTTCAACTCAAGATATAATATGCATCTGCATCTAGTCAGTGTAGGTTAGTCAGTGTCAGTATAACCAACAGGTTGTGTGTTGTGACCGATATCGTGATCGTTTTTTCGAACAGGATCTAATATTTTACTGTTATTATTATTAGACTCTTTTGCTACCTAGTTCAATAAATTGTAGTCCCGTATAATATGATTTATTTATTTGTAATAAATAATACTAGTTTACTACATTATAAGGTAGCATGTACGTAGTACGTATTGTATTTATGAAGCAGTTTTACACAAATATTTACGGAAGCTTTTAGGTAGGCTAAATAATTAGTTAATCGATAGTTGAAGTTAAAGTAGTCGTGCCTAGCAAGTAGCAAGTAATTGTAATTACATTATTACAGACTTTTTATAAACGAGACGATATAGTAAGATCGTCATTTTTGTATCGTACATTCTGTGATAAAATCGAATGTTTGTTTTCATGACTCAAGTCAATATAAAATCTGTAGATGTAATTTAAAATGTTTTGCACGATCTACACTTAGCTATACGTAAAAAAAATTAGCCGCTACTGTATGTATATTATTTCTCCAAAATCCCGAGATTATTATCCTTTTTTGTTGCTTAGCTTTTGGAAAGCTAAGGATGACATTGCATCATGCGGCCGAGTTTAACGATGTCCCAATGTGGCGGCGGCAAGCTAAAAATTTAGGACATCGTTTACAATCATGTAATGGAAATGGACTATATAACTAAGATAGGAACGCTTATTGTAATTTGTTATCTGTAATAACTCCTACTAAGAATACATGGCACAACAATTAGACCTGATTTGTACTGTAAAGACGAATTCGTCTAGGTAGAGATTCGAGAAGCTAAAACATTCATTCAATTAGTTCGTAATTTAAAAAAAATTGCTAACCTTAAGCGATCGTCGAAGGATAATTTTAAAGGATACTTGTGTATTCATTAAATTATAGTATTGTTACAGTTTTATATCTACACTTAACCGAACTAACTTAATGGTACTTGGACAAATATCAATTCACATGCAAACTGCCTGTGCACAATATACCTGTACATTTTGAATAAGCAAATACATTCCAGAATAGTAGAAATATGTAGTGGGTATTTAACTTGCGAACTTACCATTAACCAGAACTTAAGGGAGAACGATTTTCGTCGTACTAATAGTTTTCATCATGCATTTAAAATCAGCATTGAAAACCACATACAATAAGCCGATAAACCTATCGGATCTTCGTGTCCATATGTACTTAGTACTTACACATTGTATTTATACATAAAGTAACTATGAAATGTAAAAAGCAGTCAGTTATCTCCATATTCTATGAATCCATCGTTGACCCGATAATTGTAACGTGGGTTAAGTACTCATTCATAAGTATTACCAAGTTTAGCTACCGCGTGAAATGCAACAAAGTAACAGTGAATTCAAAATTTAGTACCAGAGTAATGTCATCGTGTTAACGAAAACGTCGATATTTAAACTATGAGCAATTTTTTCTCGTAATTTGTGTGATATTCGTACGTCAATAGTGTTAACTATAAAATTACATTATCAATTATCATCTTGAAACTTAAGTGGTGATCACCTTCAACATTGAAAAAAAAAGCAGTTTAAATCCATCATGTACGTGCGTACGTAGAACTTAAAATTACTGCTACTGCAGTTCCATAAAGCAATAATAAATCGAATTTGTACAGTAGTTATCAAGTAGTTATTTACATTGTTACTTACTAAGTTACGACGAATCTGATGTAAAAAAAAGAATTTGACAACCTGTTGTTAAAAGATAAGTACATATTACATAACATGTAAAACAAACAAAATTAAACCAACTTCAAAAATTAATTATAATAACATGTGAATAAAACACAAACCTGTACCGCAATAAAACAAAACATTTTGAGATTTATCTGATTTCATTGATTTGTATTATAGATGTTCAGGAATATCTACAAACAGCTGGTGGGTAAATTACACACTGCACCGTATTTACTATCGTTGTTATTATAGTTGCAATTTCCCTGTTTAGTACTTTTTAGTGTTTTTAGTTTTTTAGTATTAACTTCCCCCAACAATTCGTCAAAAAGGTGAATAAACGTCTGAAAATAAGGTTAAACCTGAAAAACGAAGCTGTGAGTTGAAGATAGATGAAAAGGATCACAGACGCCATCTGGGCACGTTCACCTCAACCAATGAAAAGACCCAACAAAGATACAAAATCCGAGCTCTTTTTATATTCCATGCATTTCATACGAGGTTTTGTATAATAATAAAACAGAAAACAGAATAACACTTCCAAAAAAATACACGGACAACACCAAAAAATTACTACAGAAAATCGAATGACCCCTTCCTGCCACTACTAATTACAATTAGTCTATAGGTCGGCTCTTTTTAGACGATTGTTGGCCGTTTTCCGGATATGAATGAACGTGGATGAATTTTTTTTTATTGATACATGTCGACGCACTTTTCCCCGTAACGTTTACATGGTCTATAATACACACTGAGATTTTTTACGCATGAAAAAGTCGTGACTTTTTTCACATTGCGAATACACATGTTGTTTATTATTGAAGCGCGCTTTTCAATGACCTCGAAGACATCCAACGAAATTGCGCACGAATTTGATCATTTTTATTGGTGATAAATAAAAAACGAACAAGAAAAACCAAACGAAGTATTTTTTCTGCTACACAGCAACAAATACAAAGTGCATATATTGCTTTCCTATAATTCACATCCGTTTTTTGGACCTTTATTACGATTTTTAAAAAATATTCTGTTCTGATTTTTGGAAAAAAACATGAAGTGAAATCGAGGTACAGAAAGAGTTTGAGAGTGTAAAGATTAAAGATGTTCCATAGGTGACAGGAAAATCAGGTACGAAATTGTTGATTCCAGGAACCGTTTGCTAATAATCATGTATCTTAGTGTGCTTGGGTCAGTTTTGCATTTATATTTTGTGCAGTGTATTTTAACTTTCTCATAATAATTGGTACGAAGTTGTATTTACCTTTTTATAAACAGAAACCTGCACGCTTTTGACACAACTAAGCAATCCGCATGTCAATGTAGAGACGGCGTGCTTTCCAGAAGGGAAAATGCTCTAACTTTATGTAGTACTAAGATTACAAAGTGACCTATCCGCCTATAGTTAGTACCCCTGGACGTGGGACCTAACCAAGCCCGCTTGGAGGACCTTGAAAGAAATACGGGCCGCAAGTTACCGTTTTTAATGCATTGAGCAACGATAAGATTCTGGCATACCCTTTTGTCAGTGGAGTTCAAGTGACGAAACTAACACAAGAAATTCTAATGGTCAATTTGATTACTGAGAATCGGTCAAGTAGAGATTGTTGTTTTGCAAGTTAACAAAAACGTTGATACCAGAAATGAGCATTTCGTCCACGTTAACAGTAACCTCAAGCATCAAACACATTAAAGTGAGATATTCATTACTTCTGCGATTTGAAACAATTAAGTTCGGAACCCGTCGATGGTGAATAATGTAAGAATGCACAATGCTCTTGAATTCGGGAATCGTGAAATGCATTTGTGATTTGCTTTCTTAGTAGCATTGCTTAAAGCCGTCGCTGTTTTAATTTTGTAGCATAATTGTTTTACTGCACATTTAGTGCCGAGTTAACAGAAGTCGTAAAGTTGTGTAGCTTCTGTGCATGTACATTTTTACCTCGCCCGTGCACATATTATACCGTTCCCGTGTATATTGGATTAATATTGTTCCTATTCGTATTTTACTGGTTTCAGGCACGTGTGAGAAATCCTGCTCATCGATTAAGAGAAATTCAACAAAGTCTGAATTTGGCGAATGTGTGTGTTGGGAGTAGTGACAGTGAAGGAGACGATGTTTGTAACAAGATTGATGTCGGGTCTCCGACTAATGTTTGTTCAAATAAGTATAGTTTGTGGAAGATAAATATGCAAAAATTTAATATGGAGACGCGACGCCCCGATGATGACGTGGATCAGCTTGTGCAAATGATCAATTTTAACAGTCTTCAGCATGAACAACATGCTTTGAATCCAAAGAAGGCCGCAAAGAAAGCAAGACAAAAGGCACGGAAGGTAAACCTTGTGTAGAATGAATCGTTCTCTCTATGCTTGCAGACATTATGGGTTCGTTTTTATGCCAAATGCTTTTAATGAAGGACGATGAAAGAAGACGTCAATCTGAAGCTGAAAAGGCTTTGCTGGAAGCTGAGGAACGGAAACGCCTTGCCGAAGAACACTTGGAAAGGACTGTAAAACAGCTGCGGAATTTGAATATATCAAAACAGTCGATGCGGGATTGTGTGCATATGAAAGAAAATAAATCGAAAAATAAATCTCAAGAATTTAGGGAACACGTAAATAAAAAAGGTTTGCTAAACATTCGCTTTCAGAATCTTGGTTTAAAAACACACTAACAAGCTATTTATTATCTTTGCAGAAACGGTGAGCACAATATCGAAAGGAGCTAAAGATTGGTCTGCTGAAAACAGAGCTAAAGGATTAAGTTTATCTAACCACTGTAATAGCATGTGCGTCAACCAAAGAACTACTGAACTGCGATCAAAGGTGATTGAATCAGAGGAAGTAGTAACATCTACTGGAAAGAAAAAAAAGAGGAAAAAGAAGAACGACGCACAAGAAGTTTATGCTATACCAGAGCCACAAGAACAATTTTGTTCTCATACCTGTTCAGCCCATCCAGGGAATGTCCCTTCAGTTTCAGCTGAAGAAATCGCGGAGCAATTAGACAAAAAATCGAAGAAAGCAAAGAAGAAAGCTCGGCAGCAGCTGCGGCGTGCACAGCTAGCACATCAAACGGAAGCTGCAAATACTCGTGATATTTTCGAAGAATCAAGACAGCATCAGACTATTCACACGTGCAATTACGGGCATCCAGTCGTTGTAAATATGCCTAGCCAAATATCATTTACTCCAGTCCCTAGTAGTATTCAAGCCCCACCAATTAATAACTTTAAAATGGGAAATTCTCATCTGGATTGGAATCAACTCCCCGAAGATTCTTCGACATCACCGAAGCCAGAGATGGTCACTATAAGACGACATCCTACGGTCTCCGACACAACGGTCACAATAAGTATTAAAAATCAAAATGGAGAAGAGGATGTTTTGTACACGCTCCTTAACGGACAAGGTATTACCATTTAATTAGATTTTCGTAAATGTGAGGCGCCATGATTTTTTTTATGCACCGTTGTAATTGCTTTGTTCTTTTGACGCAAACTATGTTTAAAGTGAGTAAAGAGATAAACTGTGATCATGTTACATATTAAGTTTGTACAATACATGCCAAAAGGTTAGTTTTAGAATAACTATTACATTATTTTGTTTCACAGTTGTACGTTCGAAGCCGGATGTCGTTGATATTGACTCGTTCATTACCAACCCTTCAAGTGATAAGACTGGTTCAAAAAAATCGAAGAAAAAGCGTAACAAGAAGAAATCTAATAAAAAATCACCAGATGTTTTGCCAGTGGCAGAGATTGTTGGGATGGGCGAAAAAGTGATGACAGATAGAGTTGCTGATGTCGTGACGTGCACTCCGGTTTTAGATGCTGCCACAGCTTGTCCGTATGACACGTTATCAAGAAATGATTTTCGACCTTCTGACATAACGAAGCCGCGAGGTTCATATTCCCTCTTCAACGAGCTAGATGATGTTGCCGAAATTGACTTAAGCAAGTTAAAATTGCCCCCAGGAATTACTATTACCAAAGTCAATCAACCACTGTCTTCCGTATCCACAATTGATAAAGATAAAGGTATGTTTAAAATCTTATAAAAAATGTTTTGTACTAAAACGTATTTGAATGAATGATAGTCCATGCTCTAGTTAACCAAACCACAAACCATTCATGCCATAGAAATGAGCTATGCAGTTCCGCCTTCGTCGAACACGCAGTCCGACTTGCCCCAAGCAGTTAGTAACGCTGATACAACTCCGTCACCTTCTTTGTATTACTCCGATGGACTTTACTCCAAACCCAATGTCATTGTTGTCGATTCTCAAGAGTACAACGCAGACAACGAATCTGACGCAGATGATTTCGTGGGATTTAAAAAGCGGCCTAATAAATTTGAGGAAGTATGTGTGCTTATATTTGTGTTCACTTTTTAAATTTCAGTGTCCTAATATTAAATATTACGTAAGTTAACGAGTTCGTTTTTAATTTAAGGTTGTGTCCGTTAAAGTGAAACGACTGCGTAATCGTGTTAACCGCTATCTTTATGGAGACGACCCATCTGACCGTCAAGAAAATATTCCAGAAAAAATATTGACTCCAGCTCAAGCTAATATGTACATGAATCTGCACATGCCAAATAGAATGAAACAGTCAGATGAGTTCAGTTGTGAACCCCGTCCGGTTTCATTTGGAACAAATTCTGCCACATCTGCAACAGCAGCAACTTCCGTACCCACCGTCCATCGTTCAGCTACGTCAGGCTCGAAACGGAAGCAACCTAATAATAATGTATCAGCGAGTCGGTCAAGCAACTTTAAGGGTTTTCAGCAACCGTTAGTGAATCATTCTACGTACCCACAAGAGTCTGCGTCTGTAGATTTTAACTTTGGAGATCAACCAACTGTGAAGGATAAGATGTACTATCCGTTTACAAATTATCAGAATTACCCCACTTCTCCCGTAAATTTCCAGTCCTCAGCTTTGCCGAGTGTCCCTCAGGACATTGGCAAGGGGTTTGTTTCACAGGACTCTATGTTGAATGGCTACGGAAACTGGACATCCCGGGAGGGTAGAACATCTCATCCAAATCCGCGTGGAACATTCGGTGATCAGGATCAACCCCGTCCGAATCCTTTTTATCTTCACTCTGATTCCTAATAATTTGTATTGTCAACTTTCGTCATTTTAATCAATAGTCGTGAAATGCTTAACTGTTACATTATTCATTGACATGGAGCTTGCATTTTACCCTTTTTTTGTATTTAATTACGAACGTTATAAGGATTTTAAGCGTTTAGCAGGCTAAGTAGATCCAGACAAACAAAACAACCAGCGTATTGTTTCGACGCACCGACGTATTTATTATAATACTAATGATAAAGATTTACATATTTTATTTATATTTACTATTGACCAAATGCATTTGAAAAAAAAAACCAAACCGGACTCACTGACTCCTGAAGATATACAAATTCAGGTATTTTCATTACTTAACTAATACTTTTGATTATATTCATTGTCAGGTTAAACTGAACACACCAAGTTTGTAAGTTTTCATGTATGCATAAAAATACAATATTACTTTATTAAACTGCAAATTACATAGGTACATATGTTCAAAATAAAAGTCGTGTGTACCCTACAATGCCATTTTGTCACAGAATTGTACTGGAATGTAAATAATGGATCAAAATTAGTTTCTCGATACCCGAAATGATAAAAAGACAAAAATGAACTACGGTATTTCTACTGAACACTTGAACCCGTGATTAAAGTACGATGTATCGAAACTAAGTTTTCTTAAAAACGCTTAGTTGACTTGCTAATCATTCGCTCATAGTGGACAATTTTTTTATTAGCAGCTTCCAACTTTTCTTCCTACAAAAGGGAAATAACACACGACCAGTTAGTTTTATGCTTACAAACTCTTGGGAGTTCTGCATGACTTGTCTTCGCTAATATATTTAAAGAGTTCATTAAATATACCGTATTTTTGAACTCTCAACATAAGCAATAATATCACAAAAAGCATACCAAGTCGTCTACTCTGAGATGCATCAAGTCACACTCTTCTGCCGTTTCCTGCTTTTCCTTGAACTGAAACAAAAGTAATATTTAAATGTTTAATGCTTGAGTGATAAGCGATAACAGTAACGTTATAACAGTTATAAAGACTGGATTATAAAATTACCAGTTTATTGAAATCCGTGGACATTTTGGTTATTTCGTCGTTGGCCTCATTCAGTTTTGTTTTATATTCTACGCAAACCGAAACCGCGTCCTGCAGCTCAACTTCCTGGCCCTGTTAAATAAACAAATACTGGTAAGTATTTATCTCAAAAAACCACATACAAAACATTGATTAGTTCTACTTACAGCTTTGCACTCGTTTGCTATTTTAAGCTCTTCAGATAACTTCTTAATGTGTTGCAGATTCTCATCATTCATTTTCGATGGATCATTTTCTTTGACTTTGGCAATTTCTTCATCTTTCAACTATTTTCGAAGAAATAACATTACATACAAAGATATTCAATTAAACATGCATATTTACACGATTCATCTATTTAAGCAATTGTAAAACGAAGTTCTTTTTTATATACCTGTAAAAGATGCTCTAAATCAGCTCTTTGCTGTTGGTACAATTTCTCATTTTCCATTTTTTCGGTATGCAACCTTGCATTTTCGGAGTTACGCTCATTCAAAGTTGTAGTAAGATTATTGCACTCCGCTTTGTAACTCTCAAGCTGATTTTGCAAGTCCTAAAATCATAACCGGAAAGACTGAATATTATTTCTTCAAGCAGTGATGGTTAGATTACAGGTAAGTAGGTATTAGGTATGAAGTGTCTACAGTACATATAATGCAAGCGTATGCCTTTTTTACCAATGCATCCTGAATTTGTTTCTTTAGTTCAGATTTTAGTTGTGATGTATTAGGGGGAGTTGAAGCGTTATGGCCACGGTGCATTTCCGGTGCACAGAAGTTATCGAAGCGCATAGGAGACGTTCCTACTTGTTTGTCTTCCTTTGCGACATTCCAGACCTTGACTGCAAAAGATATACGGCGGTCTTGCTGGTGACGATCCAAAGCTTCACGTTCGCGTGCGATTGCTCTTTATAAATCACAGCATAATTTTAGTAAATTCCCAACAACTTGGATTGCTTACGTTAGCGTTAATGGTACAAATTCTGTGAATACTGTTGTTCCATTTCATATTGTCCCTCGATAGCAGCAAATTGTTCCAGCATCTCCCGACGGACTCGTTCTTCTAGAGTTTCAATATCTTGCTTTAACATATTGTTTTCAATTTCTAGTCGAGCCAGTTTACCACCAATCGTTTCAGTCGGTTGTTTGCATTTCGCAACGACGGTTGCTGCTGCAAATTCCTCATCTTCATCATCTTCATTGAACGTCTCGTTAAAAGATTTAGTAAAATTAAAACTTTCTTTGATTTGATTAGAATAGCCAATTGAATCTCTAACTCGTCTACTGAATTTCGAATCCTTTTCTGGGACCTCCACTCGTCTGTATGTCACTACCTACGTGAAGTACAAGAAATGGTTAGTAAGTAATACAATAAAATACAAAGCTTTTACATTCAACTCCAAACTGCACTGATTACAAAACTTGTCTACTTACTTCGCTTGCGATAGCGGAGTTCTGGAGTACATGCAAAGATGCATCAAACATACTCGGTTCCGGATTTAAGTTCACTATCATACAAGTGTGGGTGGCAGATGTTAAAAATCCTTGAAATAATCTGGCTAGCTTGCTCTCCCTGAAAGGCAAGATGTCTGCTGTTTGCTTACGCTGTTTTAATCTAAAACAATAAACCATTTTATCATTAACTTGTCACACATGCAATCGATTATTAGGTAAAAACGTGTCTAACCTCATAGCCCTGATGCATTTTAATAGAACAAATAACGACTGATTAATATTATTTGATTCTTTCAAGCGCACACCGACATTGCCTGTTTGCGCAACCCGCTCTATCCCAGCCAAATCACAGAAGGACATTCTAGACACAAAATTACATTTTATAAGTAAACAAATACTATAGCTAGGTAAAATGTTGGAACAATAACACTAGGAATACGAACTTGTTTAACCAGACTTACTGAAACACCTTTTTGGGATACGCTACTCCTCTATCTGACATTCCAACGGCAACCATGCGAATGTTGAAAAACGAATGAGATCTACTAGAATTGTGGTTGGCCTGGGTAACCGCAAACTGAAGGTTATTTTTTCCAGCCAAGAACAATTGATAAGCTTCTTCAGCACTGTTGGCACACAGTTCCGTCAAATCTAATGAGTGGGTGTAAAAAATACACGTGAAGCTGATTCAAGTATACAATATACCCTAGAGAGTTAGATGTCAATATACAATTTTATACCTTTTATGTACACTCGACCTTCTTTATCTGTCAACAGCTTCAAATCCTTTCGTCGCTTTCCTTTCTGAATCGTTTCAAACAAGTCATAAACGCGCTCGTTATATATTTCAGAAAAAGAAACCCAAACAGCGTAATGCTCAACGTTTGAAGGGTATTGGTGATTAGTGGTTGTTTCTAATAAACCAATTTAAATAATGGCGTAAATCAGGACCAGACATAAATAACGGTTAATGAGAGACGATTGGATGAAATAAAAAACTTACGTGGAACTGATTTTATATTCAAAATTTTATCCACTAGTATTGCACTGTTGGATGACATCGAAGAGGCTGACGAGGAAAGTCCAAACGATGCACGAAAAGAATTCATTTCTACAGACTTCTGCTACAATTGTCATTGCAAAAATAATACTTTAAATTTAAATGTTTACATTGTATTTTTCATATGTAATAGTTGAGAGTTTGAGCGTACGATATCTTTCATACCTGCTTCACTTCTCTTAAAACCTTCAACTTCACGTCGTCAAGAATTCTAGTTTCTGTGTCAGATAAACTTTGAAATCCATTAAAGAGGTTAGGTTTTATGTTCCCAGTAGTGTATAGTTTATCTTCCAAAAAATTAAATATGTGATCCAGAGTTCTGGGTACTATGCCAAATTGGGTTCCGTAACCTAGAGGTAAGAACAATAAAATGTAACACCATTCCTAAAACAACCTCTGTTCCTAGTCGGCAATTATTACTATGTACCTTGCATGGTAAAAGTTTTCCCCGAATTTGTTGCTCCGTAACTAAAGATGAGACAACTGTCGCCTACAAAAAAAGAATCGACGATGGGTTGTACGCATTCTTCAAAGACGGTACTCTGAGAGCAGTCTGGACCCAAAATCCTGGAGAAAGTGAACTTAGTCTCATCCGCGTACGGATTGTTCTTTTTGGTAATTGAATTGCCTTTGATTTTCACCACTCTATCGCCGTCAATGTCGTAGAGCTATAATAGATAGAAAAAATGCATATAGAGTATAGACATACTCAGCGGTGGCATTTGCCTTGAATACAATGAGATTTACCGAGGAAACGAACGGTTCGCCCTTCTTGTGCTTGGACGAAGGTCGAATTCGCAGGTAGGTACGAATTCGTTCTTCTTCTCCTCCTTCAGCAACAATTGTGTCAACCAAATTGGGAAACTCCAGTGCCAAGTTTCGGATAACATCAGTGGTAAGTTCTGGTGGGCGGTAACTTACTTCGTCGCCAATGTAAGATGGACGGATATTGTTCAACCCTTCCACTCCCGTTTCCTCCAACTCATCCGACTCCGTATCCTTATTAGAATCCGGGTCTTCATTCTCAAGATTGTCAGCCATCCTTCGATGATAGAAGTTGCTTGAAGTGCATTTGACAGTGCTGGCACTCATCTTGCATTAACCCTTTTTCAAATATAATTAAAATCTCACAATTAACCAGTCATGCTCAACGTGAAAACATTTGATCGACATTTGTAAGTTTTAGACTCCAAGAGTAACATTAACCTAAAGCAGTTTAGTTACCTCGCAAATCCAGAGTTCCTATAAGTAAAAAAAATTATATTGCCCACAATGTCACCGTTTGGCACTGTTGTTGGCAACAAATCTTTCCAGAATTACTTCCAGTCCTCAAAAATCACAACAATAACAGTTTCCACAAAATATGACACTATAGGTCATGGGTCTAAAAGTGGGTGTCAAGCTGTCAAGCCCTAAAAACCTACGTACACGTATATACTGCTAAACCAACTATTAAATCCACACAATTCACAAAGCAAAGTATTCTGGCTGGCAATCCCAACCAAAAAATTTTACAACTGGCTAAAATGATGTGGAATACTTTCTTACTGTCTTTTATACACTTTGACGACTTTGACCCCAGTAGCCGCGTCTTTGAGACAGCTGATAAAATGCAAATGACATTATACTAATTTATTTTTGGAATTTTTTATTCACGTGAAGTGGAGTACACAAAAACACAAATATGACAAAAATCCGGACACTATTTAACGGTCGCAGATTGCATGTGAGTTCTTGGATGTTTTCATTTAAATGTGAGAGTTTTGCCGTTGACGGGGGAAAGTTGGCGGGAAAAGTCTTCCCGCCGTTCCAAATCCACCAATGGCCGCGCTTCCCATCTTTGTCAATACAACCGTTATACGGCTTTCTTCTCATCTGTTTCCACCACACAAGGTGACTCTTGACACGATTCCACCCAAAAACATATTAACCTTAACATTCTGACCTTTGACCGCCATCAAGAAACGTTGATCGTGTTTTTTAAAAATAATTTTATGTAACAATTTAATTTACTTTTTATATTATACTTAAATTCCTTTGAAACTGCATGTACGAATTTACTCTATTACTGAATGGTTTAAAATAGGTATCAGAAGAGACCCCAGCAAAGGCATTAATTCGGAATAACTGGCAATAGAACTTCCTAACAATAAAGGATAAACAATAAAGAATAAACAAAGAATAAACAATAAAAGAAGTCAGAAGCTGTATTTTTATTTTCGATATTTTGTCCAAATATTTCCTATAGGGGATTATAAACATGGGAATTATGATTTGCTTCAGGCATTTCAAATGTAAATTTCAGATGTTATAATTAGAATTCAGTAGGGCAAAGTCCCTGTGTTTTTGTCGGCTAATGCAATCACCGGTGATTTTGAATTTTTGTAGACACAACCAAACCAAAATAGTTTCCAAATGTGGATGCCGTTCGAAGGCTACAACATACATCGATCATATAGTATACATATACAAAAATGGCGGTGAAATACCTTGAAATTAAATTAAAAATAATTTCAAGTTTGAGCTACTGTTACAATCCCAGTCAAATTAATACGGGTGCAAATTGGAATGTTATTGGAAATCTGAAACAATGTTGTTTTTTTTTAGGGCACAATAATTCAGAAACCAGCTAGTCCTATATGAACGTCACCGGAAATGACAGAAATTCCGTAATAACAAAGGTATGTTTTTAATCCAATGGAATGGAATCCTCTTGCTTTGGATTCCAAGAAGATTGTTGTTGACGAATGTAGGGATGACTTTCAGTGATAAACAAATTGCGGAAAAATTCGATCTCGATATTACGCGTCTACATTTACACTTTCAACTTCCAATTATGTAGATAACTATGTATAAAATGGTACGTATGCACATAAACCCGAATATTTAAATAACATTAAATCATCTGCATCTTATTGGGTTCTACAAGTTCTACTGTACAAAGGCGGCATAGTGTATACACAACCAAAGCGCTGAGAAGGGTCCATTTACCGGGGCCTGAAATATAGTACGAATTCGTATTGTAGCATCTGCCACGGGGAAATTGTGGAGGACGAAGAAGATGGGAAGAAGCCCTGTGGTTAAAGATGGTGATAACGCCCAAGTGATTTTTCTTGATTCCAGCACAAAGGAATGACGAAAAAGTCCAGGCAATTTCGACTTCTAACACTTAATAGCATCTACACTCTACACTGTAAAAAAAAGAGCTCCTCTGTTTGTTTCGCCCTGTGTGGAAAAACTTGATGTGGAATGGAAAGCTCTTCCAAAGAAATAGAAAGTGCGGAAGAAAGTCAATTTCCAGTGGTAGAGAGGTAGTGGAAGAAAAAAGAGAGTGTTCAGTTGTAATCATCTTAAAGTAAATAGCTCCAGCCAAGTACGTAGGTTGTTAATGTATGTTACTTACGTACATACAAGCCCCACACATGTGTGTACATGGAGAAAGTCCTAACTGGGAAAAATCTACTCAAAAACATTGTCTCAAGGATAGAAAAGAACGTTAAAAAAGGGGACTTTTTCTCTTTTTCTCTACCCTGTGGTGAAATGTGGAAAAATGACTACAATATGTCGGAGTATTCCGGGGGAGTGAGAGGGAATGGAGCGTGTAAATAAAATAAGTTGGAAAGTGCATTGGAGGGAAAGGCAGTCCAGTTGGGGAATATGGAAGTAACCCCTTCCATTGAGAAGGTGTCAGGGAGATGAAAGAGAGGCAAATGAGATAAGTTGCTTCCACAGTCTCGTGTTGAATAATGCAAAACCTTCGCCCGATGTGATTTTTCGCTCTTTTACCAACTCAAATGGACACCCTTGGAAAGGGAATCTGAAGGAAATGAAATGAGATTTCGTGAAGCGAATTAGATCAGGATGGTTGCTTTCTTTCTATCTTCTCTCTCTCCCCATCTTACTTTCTCTCTCTCTCTCTCTCTCTGCTACTTTTTCCAACCTTCCTCATCCTATACTTTCTTCCCAATTTCCAGCTCCAGCCATCCACTGTCTCCATTCACGGTGAATGTTGCTCCATGAAACTCGGAGAAAACACATGGGGCGGTGAGCATACAACTGTTATTATCACTGTACATGCTCGCATATGCGTGTCCAATATAGAGGAAGCATGGTAAAAGACCAGAGCTTTGTATAAGAACGGAAGGAAAGTGGTGAAGAGGAAGATAGGACCTCTCTGAACCCATATGATGCTGCTATGAGAGACAGACAGACTGTCGTCTTGTTGTGATCGTAACTTAATCCAACAGCAGAAGAAACTCATTTTTAGCCACGAAAAAAAATAAAATAAAAAGATAGTGACGTAGAAAATTTCGTAACTTTCCACATCGCGGGTACTTGTCAACGACTTGAACAAGGATGCATCCTCCCGTTTTTCCTCTAAGACACCCTCCACACTTTATTTACATTCAGCCATTATTAAAGTGAACTCAAGCGTACTCGCCAGCTATTTCAAAATATGATGCCTCCCCGCAACAGAGAGCACATCAGATTGAGTTTACTTTTTAAAACCTTGGATTTTTCACAGGATTACAGATATACATAGAACTTTTCCCCACGAGTGACATTTATATGCCAAGCACACACGGAAGGGATGGGGAAGTTATAAAACTTCCACCTTCTCTCTCAATTTGTCACCCTGCACAGGAATGATGTCCTACCAAAACCTGATGATCCATACTGGCAGCGTTTTTCTAAGAAGGATAGGATTTTCCTCTTATTTCAGAACTTTGGAGAAGCTTTTCACACATAAACTGCTGGTAATAGAGAAAGGCGATGACACCAGTGTTTGACTTGAAGCTAGGACTATTTTTTCGAGGCTCCAACCCCATTTCTGTTAGGTGTAGAAATAGACAGTAGATAAAGCCGAATACACACTCACACAAATCCCATAAATCCTATCCTAAATCCTAATATCGGGAGCGAAAAGGGTCGGAATGAAAATGCCTTGGATATGATTGCTACCAAAACTTTCCAATTCGGTAAACAATGACTAAATATTGTATGCATAAAGAGAGAATAAGAAAATGAACAATTATTTTTACACCTTCCAATATGGCATTGTTTTATTCAAGCTTACGCCTCGCCGCGTCGCGTCGATCCATACTTTATTAATAAAAACAAATTTACAATATACTGTAATTGTATCTATACAATAGAGAATTTCTTAATAATAATTTTCATTATAAATTATATTTATTGAGAAAACCATACTGAACAGTTCTGGTTTCTGCTCTGGTGTGCTGGTTGCCGGTGTCGTGGTGTCATCTTCGGTCTTCAGTTATTTGTGTTATTTTTAAATCGTTCAGTTCGAATTACTAAAACAGACAAATCAAAAAAAACAAGGCAGGAGAACACATGTTTTCAAGTAATTTTATTCAATACATAATAGTTAATAGTCCCTTATTAACTATTTAAAATGGTCCCAATTTGTTTGTACGGAGGAACAATGTACTGCTACTCTCCCGTGTTACGGACCAGACGAGTTCGGTGTATTCTTATACCATTAAGAAATTAAGGGACATAATAGGACTTTGAATTTTGTTGATAAAAAAGCAACGCATGTACAAATCTTACACTTTCAAAAGCAGCTGCATTTCGAAAACATTTATCTGTATTTCTCAATGGTAATTGTCCCTCGTTTTTTATTTTTGACAACCAGTTCATGACACAGTAGTCGGACCAAGTCGAAATGACTACGCGTTGTTTTGAATTCGCACGTCCTGCCTTCACGAGATATAACTCGATAACCAAAAGCTAAGGAATGAGTAAACAAAGAAAAAATAAAAGCGTGCCATTCATAGCAGAAAAACCAACCGGAGCTGCTGCTCGTGCACAAGATACGTATGCAGTAAGGACATTTAGCAAATTCCCTAATACCTACAATTATAACGCGGGTACTTAACATTATGTTCTTCCTGTTTCATTGCCTACAAATTAAAAAGGTGTCTTTTGTCTGTCTGTTGGATTAAAAAGTTTGAAAACAATATGTCCTGTGAAAATGCATAGGATTTTCAAGTACTGTTGACGGGGGCGAAGGGTCAGATCAATTTGCGAGACGAAGAAATGCTCCCGGACGGGCGGGAGCAAATGGAAATGACCCCTCCAATGCGTACACAAACAACGACTTTCCTTCAGATTATAACCCACAAGCTGGAAATTTGGCTGGCTCACAGGCTGACAAAGAATTTAATTATTCAGCCGGAAAGCGCCCAGGCGGGGAAGGGGAAACGAATAATGAGCAAGCTGGTAAAAAGTACAGTTCTCAGGACGCAGAAAATCCAGTTGTGGAAGAGAATGCCAAAAGGAGAAATGACATTCTGGATATTCGTCAGAGGCTCAGGAAATGTTTTCGGTGTGTCCATGCTGTCATGATTGTGAGTTTTATTTTGAAAAACAAAATTAATATCTATAAACACTCTTGTTACGTCTTGTTAGTCACATGTGTCTGTATTAATTAGACACCGCGAATGTGCTTAATTGTAATTGCCTGATTTATTATTATTGGCAGTTATCAGGGATTTGTATAATTATCGCTGGATGCCTAATTGCCAGAATTGATTCACAAATTATTGGAAATTTGGAGCTCAACGTCAATGATTTCCCCAATAAAATGTATTTGGGCACGGGATGCGCCCTCATTTTTATTGCAATCATAGGACAACTCATTGTTTCGGTGCACAAATTCAAGATCTTAACCTGGTTGATTGTAACTTGCCTGATGTTTGTCCATCATTTTACATACGATCTCCCTTCTCCTATACCCTGTGTCACTGATTGCTTTTTTTTTATCTATTCAATTTAGTATCTCCTCAATTTGTGTGTGGCCGTTTCCACTTGTGCTACTTGTAGCTTCACTTCTCTCAGAAGTTACAAAAACCATCACGTGGCCCGGAACAAACTCTTTGAACTCATGACCCTCTACAATGGGAAGAGAGGGTCAGCCACGGAAAAATGGGACCTTTTACACCAAGGAGTTTGTATTACATCATTCCTACAGAATTCATGAATACTTCATTAGTAAATAGAGGTTTTCATTGACAAATTTCCTTAATTAGCCCCTCATTTTGTGTAGTACGAGTGTTGCGGTGTGGATAATTTTATGGACTGGACATATTACCCTTATGGACGAACCAGTTTAAGAACTCCCATGTCTTGTTGTCGGAATTTCAAGACCGAGAAGGACTTGTACTGCGGTCAGAACCTCTTGCCCACCACCGACTTTGAAGAAGCGAATAAGATCATTTTTGCTAAAGTAAAATATTCTAAATATTCACAAATTAAATGCTAAATACAATTTTATCCATCCATTTTTCTTTGAAACATCTTTCTCTTCTTGTAGGGTTGCATCGAGACAATGATGAATACGGCAGACGTTTGGTACCTGAGCTCAGGTTTGTGCTCCGGGCTTATTGTTACCTTTCTGATTCTTCACTTCCTCTTTTGTTTCTTCCTCATTACCTCGCATCGTTTATAGTGAATAATAAAATCTTAGTCTTAATGCCATTTTTACAAGCGGAATTCCTCCATTCCCGTCTACTTTGCCTTTTAACATGCATGTCCCGTATTATACGGAGAATTTTATGTACAACTCCGGCATGTTCGCATCTTACATGATAAGCACGACATTTTAAATCGCACTACAAGTCTACCCAGAAAGCATCATCTCCACCCAGAAAGGCATTTATAGAGTTTAAAACGTTGTAATCTTATTGTACTAGATGAATCGAGGGAGGTTGAGTGTAGCTAATGGATTAAACAAAGCTGATAAAACTATTCCTTTGCCAGTAAGTCGGGTCTTTTGGAAGGATTCATACATATCCACACACTACACTTCACCATACTCACAAAAGGGGAGAGTGAGAACCCTTGAAAGCACTTGAATACACCGGAATAAAAAAAAAGAGTAGAATTTTATGGGAAGAAAAGAAATCAAGCTAAATATACATAAAAAAGGAGAGAACTCCCCATTAGCTAGAGCTGATTTAACAAATCAAAAGATGAAACGAGATCGGTAAGGATAAAAAAAAAAGAAGTAGCGGTGAAACTGAAAGAGAAAGAGGGGAGATCACCTGTGAACAAAATGGATACGGTATCTCTAGGGTTGCTTCACCCCTAATATGTATTTACCTATACGGCCAGGAGAGATGAGCGAGGCATAAAATTCATAATTAGATAGGTCTACATTGCACACATTGATGCGAGAAAAAAAACTACAAAGTGTCTCTAGTACTTATGTTAAGGATTTAAAAAAAAAACTTTTCCCTCATTCGTCCAGGACCAGACAAATTGGGACTATTTTTCCTGGAGAGGTGGGCATTGCGGGACATTTGCACAATCATCGACGGAACTAGTAGCTACAGTAATTTGTTATAGGAAGAAACGGGGAAATTGGGTGGTTGGTTTAATGTACAAAGCATAACAATGAAGCAGCAGGAGAACTTTTTTTCTCAAAGGAGAGCCTTCCCCCCTGTATTTACGTACAAATGTGCAGGTATAATCTTTTTTTCCCTCTCCTATTCACCTTCTGTCTATATTTTTTTTTGTTCCCTGCCATACAAAAAGAGGTGCTTCACATGACCTATCTATAATGCGCTTATAATGAATACAGTGTGGAGGACAACACATGTACCTTTCCATGTTCTGGGATTGAAACGAATATTTTTGTGCCCGTGCGGTGATATGATAGGGCATAATAATCAAAAAATACTATACAGCAGCCGTAGTTGTTATTCCCTTTCACATTAACCCGCACCGATTCAATGTAATGAAGTACTAACCAGTCACAGGTAGGGAAGATTCCCCATTTTTACACATTCATTGAAGGCACAATATGAAGTAAGAGAGAAGTGGAAGAGCTCGACGTTGTCAGTGGTGCTTTGGCGAAAAAATAATGTTTTTTCTTGTACCGCTTAATCCTATCAGAGACCCCCTATTGCTCTTGTTTAGCTTCATCCTTATGCATTTTCCTAATCTTCTTCAAGGATTGTGTATGTGTGACTGTGCCCGTTGTCGAGCTCAGATCAATGCTTCCAGCAAAGCAGTTGTAATATCTCTTTAAGCTTCATACGATATGTCAACTGTCAGTTGAAAATGAGGGGAAAGCATTTCAGGGATTTTATATATCTTTCTCGCTTATTTTCACCACTTTCCATTCACGAAATCCTTGGGAATACTTATAGGCTCATCATTATTTAATATGTTTTTTTTCTGAGCATTATCAATTCTTGCTTCATTCCATGATTTTGTCATTAGGTTTTCTAGAACGTTTATGGTAATTCTTTCATTAATTAGTACTCATTAGTATGAGTGTCATATTACGCTTTTAATCAAAGGGCAACATTATGTTTGCAGGCTTTTGAAGAGATTTTCTGAAATCAGAAAAACCACTTCTATTCATTTGTAGTACACGTTTTTCTTCCAATAATAAAAATGTAGTCCAAAAATATCTACGAGTTTTACATGTTTTTACACATTTAACGTTGTACACGCGCGTCTTCTTTTGTTGGAAAATTGTTGACTGTCCCTGGAGGATTTTCTTATGGTCAGCACATTTCTCTTGTTTGAATGGAGAAATATCAAATATGAGGGTGTCCAATATTGCCCGGCAGCTGCAGAATTTGAGGAAATTGAAGGAGAACTTGTCCCAGAATTGCATCTTTCAAGAATTCAATGCTTCCCTTTACCAAGGGAGATTTGTGGAGTAAGTGCGTGGTAATGGTTGCACTTGGTGGTAAAAGGAGAAGGTAAACTTACCAGAAACATTTTTTGAATGTGGAGTAATCAGCATAATTCCATGTTCTTCTCCCTTCAAAAAAAAAGGTAAAAGCGTGCTCAAGTTCTAATGGCTAATAGTGAGACTTTGCATAGCTGAGAAAAGAAATTGAAATAATCTTTCGGTGTGCCCAATATTTGACTCAAATGACCCAAAAGAACGATATGGCCCAGGGTCTCGCGCCGAGGTCTAGCGAGATAAAAAGAGATGATTGTGAATAACACCAAAGCTTTTAGGGATTGTTCCAACTCTCAGAAAGTGTAAGGAGGCCCTTTCAAGATTTTGTTACAAATATTGTGCCACTCTCACAAAAGGTGTTTTTCCCTATTTTCTTTTTTAATGAGCGAACAAAAGGTATTGGCTCTGCTGCGGTAAGATTTGAGAAATTTTAAAGACCACAATAATGTAAGGTAAAACTATGGATTTTTGAAGGCAGCTGCTGGATCGTCCTGACCGTGTGGATTTTTGTGTTAATGCGACGGGAAAAGTTTTTACAAATTCTGCTCTGGCTCTCCTCCTAAAGCACAAGGGGAGCTTAGGCAGATTACGCAAGAAAATATTTTGGCTGGTTTCAATTTATGAACAAAGAGATAAATGCGTGAGTGAACAATAATCTTCATTGTAATTACACTTGATCCTCTCCATCGTTTAAGTTACTTTCGGAACAAGAAATATAACGCAATCATTTGCAAGGTTTCGGGTATTAGCCACCAAAAAAACTTCCATTCCTTCTTCCCCCTTCCCCAACAAAGACTTTGGGCTTCCTTTAACGAGGACTGGGGAGGTGGAAAAGAGAGAAGGACAATAATGCGTGCAATTCTTGAGGGACATTATCACCAAGATATTTATAGGGCAGGAAAAAGGATGGGCGGATGAGGGGGAAAAGCCACGGAGCGCAAAATGAGAAAATGACGCGAATTGTATACATCCGAGCTATACATATAAACATATAAATACACATGGTGAGTGCACACATGTATACGAGGAGGACTTTAGCCTCTAAATGGCAGAGTCCCGTGTTTAACGGACCTAATCAAATGAGGATGTCACTTAGTTGGTGGTTGATGTGGCAAGTGAAGCAAATGATGATGTTGGCTTTCAAAATAGGAAATGCCAAATGTGCCACCATACTTCCCCTTTCTAACCATTTTTTTTCCTGGGGGTTGTCCTCCTATATGCCCGTATAAGGCATAAATATATGGTTAATAAAAGGTTGATTTCCTCTCCTCACCACATGTTTGCCTCCCTCATTCGTACAATTTTTTTTAGTGGGTTGGGTGGCTCCGACGATTGATCACACATACGCTCACTTGAGATGATGAAGTGGCTGCTTGGACTATGTGACAGATTGTGCCACCAAACTTTGAGTGAGAAAATAAATGTTGGAGTGTGTCCTCATACAAGGTTAATGGATCGGCACGAAGTGAAAACGGCTTAAAGAAGGACCAAGGGAGTAAAGGACGGTGAGTGAGAGGAAGAAAGAGGAAGAGAGAGAGAAGGAGAGAGCGAGAGAAAGAAAGGGAGAGAGAAAGAGAGAGAAAGAGAAGGAAAGAGAGAGAAAGAGAAGGAAAGAGAGAGAAAGAGAAGGAAAGAGAGAGAGAGAAAGAGGAGGAAAGAGAGATAAGAGAAGAAGAGAGAGCGAGAGAAAGAAAGGTAGAGAGAAAGAGAAGAAGAGAGAGCGAGAGAAAGAAAGGTAGAGAGAAAGAGAAGGAGAGAGAGAGTGAGAGAAAGAAAGGGAGAGAGAAGGAGAGAGTTAAAAACCTTTGGGAGTTTTTGGTCCGGGAGTTGCCTCCCTCAAAACAAACTTTGTATTTTTGTTCTTATCAGCATCCTCTCTGTTCCTGGACCATGAAAGAGTGCTTCAAACTTGAGTCCATTACCTCTCTGTGCAGCAGCATCCTTCTTGAGCCCAATGAGGTGTTTGTCTCACAACAACTCTCCTGTTTCTCTCTTTTGCTAGATCTCTCTCTCTCTCTCTCTCTCTCTCCGTTTCTCTCTTTTGCTAGATCTCTCTCTCTCTCTCTCTCCGTTTCTCTCACCCCTCTGAGCTCCCCGGTCAATTTTCTTTCATCGCGATTCCCGTTTGGCTCTTAACACTCGTAGCCAAGTCACACCCCAGCTACTCACTATCATATAGGAGTCAGTCTCTCCGTGCTTTTTTTGCGCTCTATAAACCCATCAGCCATAATATTATCGCCAACTGACCTTTTACTCTTCTCCCCTCATTTTGGAAACAACTAAAGCTTATTTTCTTTTTTCTCTCTCTCTCTCTTCCTCTCTCTTTCATCTACCCACCAGTCTCTTTTTTGAGTGTCACGTACTTACCTAAATAACTTACTCCCGCTTTTCGGGAACAAAATACAAGCCTATAATGTAACTCACCCCGTGGTAACACCTACTTATAGGACCCTTTCAAGGCAATTTCATCAAAATTTCTCTCCTTCTTCCTTCCATTATTCAAAATCCCGATTTATACAGCAGTACTTCCAGTTGATACTGCTATCTGATATTCTAGTACTCTCCCAGTTTAAGATAGACCCATCGGAAATCGTCCTTTCTTCCCTTTAGTTCAGAATTAAATGTGTGGTAACTTATGATCACTTATGATCAAAAATGCTTCCGTTATAGCGACAATGGCACTGATAATTTAGCATTATTTAGGAAGGTAATGGGGATTTTACAACCTTATTGTGCATTTCTCCGTAGCTTAAGAAGCAATTAGGACAACAGGAATGTAGGGACTTGTACTCCAACTTGAAAGAGTTGAAAGCCTCCTTCGAAAACAGTGGGAGAGGCGGCATTGAGTGAACAATGGTATGATATTTACCCAGGGAAAGCTTTGTTTTCTTCAGCAATCACGGGAGTAAGGAAGAGGAATGAGAGAGAAAGAGAGAATGATAGAGAGTCATGCGAGAAAGAGATGAGAGGGGAGAGGGAAAGAGAGAGAGCCGTGGGTGATAGAAGGTGAAAGAGAGAAAAAGAGAGAGAGAGAAATGGTAGAGAGAGGACGAAAGAGATTGAAGTGTGGATATGTTCTTGAGTCTTTGAGTTAATGCAAAGATTAGATGACTTGTATTCCAGTAAAGCCTACGTAGATAATTGAGGGCGGCAGACAAAATGAGTCAATGGAATTGAAATTCTATAGGGAATTGAGAGACACATTCTAGTGAGAGTACGCAGGGGGGGAAAGGAATAGTAGCAAATACGTATTACACTCCCTCCAGAATTCTCTCTCCCCATAAAACCCCCGAAAAGAAGGGGAAAAAACCATGCACATCATAGTACACACACGCTTACGCCTTTTCCTCCGACGACAAAAGCCATTGAATATGTACATGAGAGAAGCGGTTTTTAGACATTCTGTCTTTTATCCCCCAGTCGTTCCTGTTGAATATCTACCCGGGTAAGGGGCTCTTACAAAGGGAGTGTATAAAGAAGTGCAAACTTACAAGGGAAACATGTATGGAGACAAACATACATATGAATACACACATTAGACACACGCGAGAGTACTTCTGTATTAGCCTCGCACCCCAACACTAACATCCCGTCCCTCCCTGTTGCTCTTTGATACTCAAGTACCTTCCTGGTCTTATATCACAGTCCTTTTTTCTTTTTTTGCCATTTAATGCAACGAGAATTTCTAAAGGCAAGAGAGTAGTTTGCTTCCTCCTGGGGCGATTAATGGTTTGAAACCGATTTTCACCCTCCCTCCCTCCCCCTCCATTCGTTCCCTATTATATTTGATACCTCTTAATTAATAGTGCTTTTATGTACTCAAAAAGGTATCATTGCGTCTCAATTTACTCCGAAAACCCATATATAAATCCCCACTATATCACTACACAACACATGTTCCATCCATGCTGTGATTTTTCCGTAGGTGGTTTATACTGTACTGCGCACATATGTATATTCTTATATTATCCTCAACTATATGTAGGTTGCCACAAAACCAGAGAGTCCCCTTTATTTATCCTGAATACAAGGAAATATTGTTCAAATTTAAAAAGTTTTATTTGCTAATTTTTGTCGTCCCCTCTCACATTTCAGAAGCCTCAAAAAACTTCTTGCTTGGTCACGATCGAGTTTTTTAAGCTTCTAGGATTGCCCCACTTCGTATGTTTATTTCTTTTCAGTCCTTTTATTTGGTTTTTGGAATTTCTCCTTAATGAAGATGGACCAGGAGGGAAGAAAGGGGATTATTATACGGCAATCTATTCTATGACGGAATGACAAAAAAAAAGAAGTTGCCAGAGCCTTGGGGGATATGGGCGTAGTTAGTGGAAGGTGGCCTGGAATATAGCAATGATTTCCCCCTTCATTTGTAGTCTTTCTGAGGAAAAGATAGTTGGAGGATAATTATAAGAGGCATTGTTACCAAAAGAAGAGGGACATTCATAATAAGTAAACATGACCAGTGGCTACCCGCGACAAAATAAAAGGGAGATTGGCCGAACAATAGAAAGGAGAAAAAAAGAGGGACAATCTTATTGTATGTCCTTTGTTGGTACTTTAGTATTGAAATGAACAAACTTTTTGAAAAACTTTTTTTCTTCGACCAGTCACAATCCAGGGAAGAAATGAGTACATGACTCATTCTTTTGTATACATGTGCCAAGTTTTTTTTTTCAGGGACAATTCTCCCCCCTTTTTAAAGGCATGGACCAAGGAACGACACACCAGATAGTCATTTATTCCGTATGGTAAAAGCTTTTCCTAAGTGTGTGTATATGTATAAACTATTATTTACAAAAAAAAGGAAGAGACTTGGATTCCAAGAGCATCATTACAGCTAATTGGTGATGGAGGAAGCAAATGAGGGGCAAATATGGACGAGGCAAGACAAATAAAAAACATTAAGATGTAATGTTAATGGTAAGAGGGTTACTCCCAAACAATACGCAATAGTAACAATTGAAAGAACGCTTTCCTCCGGTTTCACATGCGAGGAAGGAGATTATAAGAGGGAATTCCTACTTGACAAAAGGGGAAGTTACTTATGCATGTTCCAACCAACGTAATAGCAGTTCTAAAAGGCACATTCAAATAAGATCTAACGCACACTTGCTAATACACCACGGCGAAAAAAAAACTTTTTTTTTGTTTATATAAATGTCTCTTCTATACGAAATCTCTTCAGACTTTTAAAGCCATGCTTGGTCGTTTTGGCATCGTACACGGAGAATGTGCTCCTATTCATAAGCTTACAAACAGGGAAATAATGAGCCTTCTGTGTATTTCTTATTGGGTTCAAGCAAAAAGTTTTCTTTTCCTCTTTCCTCTTCCTGCGACAATAATAGTCTGCTCCGCCAAAAAATTTGTTTGTTGTAAAAAAAATATTAACTTGAGTTCATCAGACTGGCGCACTTTCTCCACATTTGCGTTTTGGTCCGGACATTATTTCCAATTATTTCCCCTCTTTCTTATTACCCCTGCGTCCATTGCGATGATCATTTATACCTAATTGTGCAGGTACGGTGAACTACTGGGATATTAAAAGGATTTTGTTTTTTTTTTGTTGTTTTCTCTTCCTAATTCCTTAGTTCGGGTCTGAGAGAAAACTTTCACTGGAACAATAAACAGAATTTTATTTACACTGAAGTTTACTATAAGCTTGCCGGGGTTTTGGCCATAAAATTGGCTCTTAAACCTGCTTTTCCCTTGTGCAGGAAACACGTGTTATTTATCATTAAAAACTCCCTTGAATTTCCTATCTCTCTTTTCATTTTTATAAACACACTTTCTTTAGCTAATTTGAAATTACTTTCGTGCTATTTAAGCAAAATTACTTTCCAGTTATTTAAGCAAAATTAATTTCCAGTTATTTAAGCAAAATTCCTTATAGCATTTTCACAGCAAAACTGCATAGGAACGACAAGAAGTGAGTAGTGCATCTTGGTGGTAAAAGTGATTTTAAGATAAATGTGTTAATTCTTAAATTCTAGCTAGAAATTGTTCAAATCGTGACCATTTGCTCCCGGAGCAAAACTGAGGTAGGAGAGGACTTGATTGAGGATAAATTCGAGCATGGAAAGGGTTGAGCTTGTCGTGCAGCACAACGCCCAATAAAGGCGGCGGTCATCACTAATAAAAATGCTATTCCTGTCTCCTTTTCGTCCCCATATGTGTGCCCAGACACACGCACTTAGTCACACATAAGTAATTACGTGTGGAGGGACAAAGGTTAAGATTCAAGGGTGAGTCTTGGTACATGGTGTAAAGCTCCACGGTAACATGAAGGGGAATGAGTGGCGTGCTTCTAACTTTTTTTCCAAGGGCGACGACTCTCGGATGGATGTTGAGCAAGATGAATATGGAGAGTTATGTGGGCACAAGGGGAAGTGGTCGGAGGTACGAGAAATATAGAGAGACTGTACACGTTCGTCATATTGGGTGGGCAAGAGGTACATAATAATATTAAATACTATCAAAAGCCAGTGAAAGCTCGTATACACCGTCCATGGCATTTATGCATGTATGAAAGGTATGCTCCTGTTTGGCAAAAGGAGGGAAAAAAAGCATGTGAGGGATGCGGCTGATGATGATGTGATGATGCTGTTCAATTTGGTGTATGAGGAATCAAAATGGATATTTTCAATTAAGTCCTGAAGGGAGACCACACAAACGACGGAGATTATAAGCTATGGTCCATAATCTGTCCTTTTTCATCAGCCATCTAAATCCGGGAGGAAACCAGTCGTTTTCATGTGTAAACTGTGAGGACGACGAGGGAGACAGAGCATGAGAGGAGCACTCTAGCAGTCAACACACGGTATTGTGTAAATGGCATAAAGAACACCGTGTGCATCATGAAAGCAAAAGGCATCCACGTATATGGTAGAAGCTTTCCCAATGAGAGAGAATCTCCCTTTTGGACTAAAAGAAAGGATACACTATGGAAGAAAATTTTATATACCAATAACCCATAGTGCTGGGGAAGTTGTTAAAGTTTTTCGAATCTTTAGTGTAACATGGAGAGAAAAAGACGAACACACTTACAGATCCAAAAACGAGACGGAAAAGGGAGAAAGAGACAGAGAAAGGGGAAGAGAGACGGAGAGAAAATGGGAAAGAGAAAGGAAGAGAGCGAGAGTGAGAGAAAGAGATTGAGAGGGAGAAAGTGAGAGAGAGAAAATGAGAGAGAGAGAGCCCAACATCAAATCTGCGTGATCAAAGAAGGATGAAAAAAATCTTTTTCAATTCTGCAACTGCCAAAAGCTATCCGGCAATGAAAGGCAGCACAAAAGCCAGCACTTTCACCAAAATTAGACTTCGATTGAAGTTGCTTTCTGCTTCATATATCTTTTTCGCGTTTTCCACGATTACTTTCTCTCTTTTGAGAGCTGAGTATAAAAAGAAAACTCTTTTTTTTGCTCTCTCTCTCTCCCCCAACATAATGCTTCTATAAAGGGAAGGCCTTGATGAAAATAAATGTTTTCATCATTGATTTTGATCGACAAATCTCCCTCACTTCTCTATCTCCCTCTCATCTCCATTCACTCAGCATTAATTTCCCATTCTCTTCCCTTTCTCTCTGTCTCTTTTTACATCTTCAATTCTATCTTTCTTTTAGCTTACAAATAGACGCATACGAAAAAAAAGCTTTTTGAGCAGTGCTTTTAGAAAAAAACAGGGAAGTATTTTACTAGGAGCTGGCAATGCAAAAGTGTGAGTTCATTCCTGTTTTTCTTCCTCTTTGTTTACTTCGAATGACAATCAATGACCCTCTCCTCCCCATCACTCGAGGAGTTGCAAACAAATGCGCCACCCATTCAGAACAATGCCTCTTTTATTCAGACACTTGCTTTCCTATACATGCATAGCAGAGGGCTGTATACACTTGTGCGTATACATATGTATTATTATGTATGCACATATATCTATAGTTTCCATCAGCCTTGCACATGAGTTTTCCTTTTGTTATGACGGAGACAATGAGCAAATCATGTTCCACTCAACTCTTTCCTTCCTCCCTGACCAACGGAAAATTATTACAATCCGCAGGCTTGTGCTTACGCATTCACAGGAAAATGTTTTTTTTGTTCAGTCATCAAATGACTTTTTGATTGTTTTAAAATCTGATTTCACTCAATCCAAAGCATTGTTACGGGGGTTTTACAATACACCAAATTCCTGCTTATTTTCCCCGTCTTTTCCAGCAACATCGCTTGACTTGGTCTTTTCTTGATTGCAACCAAGCATCAAGCAGGAAAACACACATTATAGTGTTCTTATACCATGTATAGAATGTAAAGTAAACCGAGAATTTTTTAAAGAATAGTTTTCACTATTTCTATGGACGACTGTTTGTTTTTAAAAACAAATATGTCTGCTTTTCATAGAAAGGATTCACACGTTTTTCATTTTGTTTATTACCTGGGCGAGCTTTAGCATTTTCCCTTCCTCCTTTTGAATATAAGCCAAGGAAGTAGTTTTACTCAAATGGGTCGACCTGCATATGTAAAGGCATAGCTATAGACAGTCTAGATAAATGTACAAGGATTAGAAGCGTGGCTAGTTTCTCCTACATAAATTTTGTAATTTACATAAATATTTTGTTTCACCAGACGTAACTTGAGCCCACTGCAATTAGTTTACAAATTAGATGGCACAAGAGGCTGAGCATGATGTTTCTGATTTGTTCCACTTGCAAAGCCCATTTGTGTACACTATTTCCTTTCCTGCCCTATAAAATGATTACTTGGTGAATCCACCGTTTGTTCTTCACTCTCTCCATTCATTTCCAGTTAGGTATAGTGGTTGTACATTAATGTATGTACTTCAAGTACACAATTCTCTCTATGGGGTGGGTATGAAAGGGGTAAAATGCTATCTCTATACGTGCGCATATCTGCAATACCATCCTGCACAAACTTTGGTTTGATATTGGATATGGACTTTGAATTTACCAGCAATTTCCCCATCCATTGTTCCACCATGGAGTCTCTCGTACCTGGAAAACAACCAGGGGAAATAAGAGCAACTGGTTTTAATTTTACAGTCGGCGGAGCTCCGTTGATATACCTTAATATGTGAGAGGACAAGGAGCTCAATTTCCGGGAACAGCAGCTACTCATTATCTGCTGTTAAAAATGGATTCTAAAATGTTGTTCCTATACACATTCAAGCTATTATCAGAGGATATCGTATTCCACATAATTCCACTTTCCGTATCTATACCAAAAAGTATGCAGGTAAAGGAACTACCTTTCCTCCAGCAATGCTTTTTACATAGTATGTATGTACCTGGAGGGGGCACACCTTGACCAGGAGCGTATTAATGGCAGTAATTAAATCAACTATTTATAGGGATGAGTTGATTAATTTTCCTTGGAAACAATAATGCCCACAAGGTTGTGGTTGATACGAGAGGGAGGAGGAGGAGGAGGGATGGAAAGAGGGAAGGGATGATGAAAAGAGACAGAGACCAGGAGATTCCCGGGAGTGTGAGTGTGAGGAGAAAAGAGAGTGAAAGAGAGAGAGAGAGAGAGAGAGAGAAAGAGAGAAAGAGAGAGAAAGAGAAAGAATCAAATCGGGGGAAATGATGTTGATTCGAAGTAATGGATAGAATTTATGGTTATGGTTGTGGATAAAATATGAGTGGATTTGTACCTTTTATGTAGATAGGTGGAGTACGCCTCATGTGATGACAGGTATTGAGCCACCAGGAGCCATCAGAAACAAAAGGGTTCCCTCTATCAACTCACATTCCCCATGGAGAGAGCCAACATATTGAGAGTAAAGTTGAAGCTATATCTTCTTTTTTTTCTATATCCGACTTCACCTCCTATCTTCTTTAACCACTAAGGAAATACACCCAGACACATTTGACGCCGATTCCCCCCCCCAACCTCGTCTGAATGAGCTCAACTCCAAACCACACTGCACCTCCCTAATTCCAAGACTTTTAACCAGCAATTTTTCTAGGAGCGAAATGACTTTTCCTCCTCTCGTGATCCGGGACAAGTGCGATCATAAGATGTTTTTTTTATCCTCAATTCTTTCTCCTATCACCTCATCCACCATCATTTTTGGCTCCGTTTCCAGTGATTACCCTGTCTGCGGGAGCTCCTACATGGACGTAAAATCCGGTTATAACACTGAGAAGTGATGCATGTATGTGATTTAATTTAGCTGACAAGTCTGTGGTAGTAAATGAGATATTTTTTATAAACCTGAATAAAAAAGCCACCGTAGTCCAAATCTTGTCATTTTATTGTTGACTTGTTCCAGAAAGAGTGTTTGGAAACAAGAAAAATGCGTGAAAACAAGGGACATGCTCGTGAGCAGATAGATATGATGCTGTGGCGGCGACAGGAGACTTCCGTATCAATGCTGCTAACAATTATTTTGCTTTTCCAATTTTTACATATTATACCCAAAACATTTTTGTCTCTGCCACTGTTTAGGGAAGAGGATCATGGAGTATGTTAAACAGGTTACAAAATGGTATTCCACGGGGGATGAATGGAAGGGAGAAAAGTGCGGGGTTGTTGTCCAAACAAAACAAAAAAAATCCTTTTTTTGCTCCCTCTAATGCTCACACGCCTGAAAAAATCCTAAATCCTCGAAATTTAGCGCAGAAAGACAATAGAGGTGGGCAAAGATATGGGATTTAGTCGAATGTGTTTAAAGGAGCTATAACTATACCATTCCTGCCGACTAAGCACGTCTCCTCTCGGGGTAAGCGCCTTATGTATGTACCCTCACACTTATCCCCTTCATTGTATAAGGCAACTGCGAATCAACTATTATGTAAAGCCGCTGGTTTGTTTGTGTAAACCACCGACTCCTTTCCCTTGTCAAAATTCACAGAGATGATCCTTGACTCAACCCGAAAAAGCACTCTCGCGTGTACAGATGTGAGATGACAGCCTCTCCGTACTATATTGGTATTAAATACATATGTATCCATAGTATATAGCTTCCTCCCGGCGCATTCCCTCCTTGTCTCCCGAATTATTTTAACTTGTTTACATCCCCGACTCCATGTCCTTATCCACACTTACCAGATTCTTCCCCTTTATGTATGCATGGTGGCACTTTTTTTTTTATTTCTCCCGATATTTCTTTTATTAGGGAAAAAAACTTGAGAGTAAAAAAAAAAAGAGTAAATAGAGACCCAAACAAGATTGCTACCAAAAGGTTTTCCGCTGGAAATGTTTTTAAACATGTATTCTTTCCCTAATTACCACTTTACCTCTCCAGGGACAAAAGGTGGCGGGTGAGAGGTCCTCCACATTCCTTTGGGCACATAGTTCCCCTCTAACAATGGAGTAAATAAGCTCTGGTAATTCGGTGACAAATACCATGTAAGTGTTATAAGCTTAAAAGCACACAGGGGTGTGTCTCTCTATCTTGCTCAAGCCTGGAAATTATGCAAACGCTGACGAGGGAGGAAACAAGGGTGCTCTCTGCTCATCATAAAGCACGGAGTAGTCGGATCAAGGCACATTTTTAAGGGAGATTAGTCAGATGAGTTATCTCCACTATGTGAGTATTATACTACTACTTGCCGCCTGATACAAGAATGAATGGGAGTAAAGTGCTTTCAAGTGGTATGGGTAAAGTGTGAAATGATAAGAGGTGCAAACATGAGGAAGATAAAGTAGCAAGATTACAATATTTTCTTCATCTTTTCCCTCCTTTCTCTCAATCTCCGTCTCCCTCTCTATCTTCTCCTCTCTCTCTCTCTTTGGCTCGCTCTATCTCCTCCTTTCTCTTGAGATCTCCGTATCTCTTCTCTCTCTTTCGGTCTCTCTCCGTCCCTTTCTCGCTCTCTCACCAACAATTCCCCTCCAACTATTTGAGCATGTAACCATCAGATTATTATTTGCTCATACTTAGTCCCAGATCAATTTAGAGTCCCAGAAAATCTTCTCAAACCGCCAAAAAAAAATCCGTAAGTCCCTTCACATATAGGCTGTGGTTGTGTACATATAAGATAGGCGTGAGTCTAATCTCCCAGAGCATATAGCATACCATAAAGACTTGCAAGCTTTTAAATACCCTGAGGGAAGCGGAGACAATTGAGAAAAAATCGCTTTCCACTTCTGCCTTCAGTATGGATTTGAGGTGCTTCAAGTCTATCCTTGTCTTTCCCATCCCATCCCTCGCCTATTATAGGGTTTTCAATTGCCTCCTCCAAAACACAATGGAATCTCGTCTCTCATCATCACCTTTACCTTTAGCTATACCTTTTCCAGTCTTCCAGCTTCTTTCATCCAAGCCCATCCTTGAAGAAGTGAGCGTAATGCCAAATGTTCTTCCGGAATTAACATGCATGCTCGCACTTAATTCCTTGTATTACACACACGGAAGGTGTTTACACTCCTTATCTTGGGGCGCAGTTGTCCTCAACGCTTTTCCTCTCCAAATACCTAATTATTACTGGAGCAAATTACTAATTTGGAAAAAATCTCTCCATTTCCCCTTGTATTGAACTGCCTCGAATGTGTGGGGGGAAATGTGGTGATGGATGGGTAAAATAAAATAAAAGGTGTGGTAGAAATCCGTGATAACTTCTGGTTCAGCACCTAATACATGAAAAGCGAATGGTGTTAGTCCGGGTAATCACGAGGTGCCTTATCTTTTTGGAGACCAAAAAAAAGAGAAACGTTCGTGGACTTGATCAGGATAGACATCTTGTCGGAAAGATAGAAGACTTTGGAACGGAAAATAGTATGGGAGAAATAGGGCTCTGGAATAAAGAGTTGAAAAGCATACCCGCAGCAATTTGTTTTTCCCACTCAAGTTTTGTCTATTTTCGATTCACACCCCAAATCTCTTTTTCTTCCTATTTTCCTTTCTGAAAACCCTGGAACATATTTTTATACCTATCTTCATGGATTACGGACGAGAAACATAAAAAATGTACAAGGTTGACCCACTTCGTTTGAGAAAGGAAGAGCCCTCATCTCCGAGTTTTCCTCAGACCCATGCGTGTGTATACTTTTTGTCTAAAAATAAAATACAAACTTACCAGCATTCAAGTGGTTTCTCTCTCACCCTGTGTTTTTTTTGTGTGTTACCTCGCATTTGAGTGTTGAAGGGAGACCCCCCTTCCATTGGACCTTCTCTCTATAAAAAATACATACATACATGTGTCAGCAGTAGTATTAAGTAACAAATTAGCATCATTCTCCTCTTTATCGTCCGTTTGACATAAAGTGAGAATTACTTCACACGGCTGAGTAAAAAAAATAATATTTGTACAAACAGGAGGCAAAATTACATTTTATTCATCTAACAATCAAAAAAGGAAATACCACCAGGAAATGTTTTACTCATTCAAAACTTTTTATTTCTTTTTCTTTTTTTTAAAACCTCCAATTTTTCACACTATATTTGAAACCTTTAAAAATAGCTTTTGTTCAAGAAAAAAATGATTACTACAAAACTCATGGGCAGAGTTGCACCTTTTTTTTTGTTTGTGGTAGACAAACCACAGATGATAAAAAGGTTGGTCCAGAATATAAAAAAAAGTTGAACTCCAGTACTTCCAGGGTATTCCAGCACAAGTATTAGTTTTCACGTTCTTCTTGCTCCAGTAATAATTCTTTGATTGTGGGTGGACTTGATAATAGGCGAGAGAAAGACATATTTACAAGTGTCAACCTTTTATATGTATGTTTTTTCATCTCTTTCTCTGTCTCTTTCTTTTTCTCGCTCTCTCTCTCTCTTTTAGGACTCTTTTTTTAGGAAGAGTACCTAGCAGTAAATGTGGCCAATTCCAGCGTTTCTCTGAAGGGAGCCCATGAAAGGAATCCGACCGTCCTTCCCCTCCCTTTTGTCTCTCTCGCCACATTTTATTCCACTTCCCCCAGGACTGAATGTGCTTCTCCGTGTTATGAAATGATGAAGCTTTTGGGACAGATTATTTAATAATGTCGACGAAGAAAGATAAAAGAAAAAATGGAGAGATGGAGAGGAAAGGGCCGGTTTAAAAGCGTGAGCGTGCTTACCCGCACATTAAGGCCTTTGTAAGTTGTATCAAGTGCTGGAATAATAAACAAAACAAAAAATAGTGTATGAGGTGTCACAAGGAATATAAGCTCCCTTTTCGTATTGAGTGGTTTCCCTCCAAAGCTAAAGCTCTAGTCCGTACATAAAGGCTGTGGAGGGGAGGGCATGTGTACTTTCATTTGCTCTCCAAATAATTATATATACAGGAGGGGAAGTCGGGGTAGTGGCAGTTTCTTTTGTGCGTAATTACTGTTGATACGACATAGTGGGGAGTGGGGCGGGCATTTATGGGCGTTGAAGAGTGACAGTGGAGGGGATGTTTCCATCTTCTCTTCTCTTTTGTTATCAACCCGCTCCTCGAGATTGGGTGTCGAGGTAGCTTTTTGTCTAAATCTCTCTGTGTGCAGGGAGCTAACAAGAAAATTACAAGTTATTCTAGAAGATGAAAGCAGCCCCTAAATATCACTTGGTTCATTGAGGGATGGGAGAGAGAGAGAGGAAACCAAGGATTCTGCACGCAATTCCTCGCAATTAAAATCTTCTATGAAAGTATGTCATTTTAACCATGTCTTAGTACTTCCCGTCCTTTCTCCCTCTCTATCACCGCCATCGGGCTTCACGTGGATTTATCTCCATACTCAAGGAAGGGAAAGGATCCTCCATTTATGGTCCCATACAAATGTGTATAACAAGGACTTTTTTTTAAATTAATGATTTGGTTTCCTCTTTTCTTATCCTCACTACAAAAATAGGAGTTTCCTCACGAAGGATTTAAAGTTGGACGTGTTGGGATTATTCCCTCCTCTAATCTCATTACCAATGACCCAGATCGG
>JAQGBT010000561.1:0-48456 GCA_034698585.1 Disparrhopalites patrizii
CATATTTTTTTTTGTCATTGGTCAAGGTCAAGCAAAGCTTCTCAATGCATTTTAATGGGTTCGGGGGGGGGGGAAAGGGTTGGAGAATATTTTTGTATTTTTTTTATAAACTTATAGTTTTGGCACTTAAGTTTTACGTAAAAATAAGCAAACTCAAGCTTTGGCTATATATCCCTTTAGTCCTAACACGTATGCATGTATATTTGCCTACAGCACCTACATATGACGAGCACATATACTATACATAATGTGAATATTAGTAAACCTACCAAACTATTCGCCTCTAATATTCCGCGTCCTTCCGTTCCGTACTAAAAACTTTAATGTTCTCTTTTGGGTCCCCATGTCTAATTAAAAAATTTTTTTTTCTATTAATTATTACATGAAAATTTTTCATGGCTATAAATAATTGTAAAAGTACATACTGTATCTCTATTCTCTATATAACTATATAATCCTAAAGATTCCTACAGCTATAGTTTGATTCACCTTAAAAATACTTCTATAATCTTTCTCTTTCTCTCTCTCTAAAATATACTAATATTTAATTTCCTTTGTGTTTTTTACCTACAAAAATATTATGTATCTACAATTCCTATGGAAAAATACGTACGTTTTTTCCCTGTAATTGAAGGCCTCTACTAGGCCCCTAATAGTGTATAGTGAGAGGAAGACATTTTTTTTTTGTTCATGAGGATATGTTTCCAATGATAATATTGCGATTGTAATGATAATATTGCGAAGTACGTCGGGAATTAAAATGTAATGATTCCAAGGGGTAAAAATTTCCCTTGGGAGATAATTGTCAGAATCTAATTATATTTTGGTAAATAAACCTTGTAAATGCACTTTGGATCTGCCTACATAAAAATAGTTTCACCATATAATATGAATAATTTCCTAGTCCTAACCTTTACTCAATACTACCCGTAATACTTGAATAAATTGCGTAAGAAGAGTAATAAAATTTAAATACATATATGTAATACGTAATAAATCCTATTATTTCAATAATAAACTCTCTGTTATAGAAATAAGTACGACGAAAATGTAAATGCTTAAGACGACATCACACCAGTTTTAATCAATGTACCTATGTGTACCTATACCTATTTTTTTTAATGACTTGTAATCACTCATCACCACATGTATGTGTGCTTTTATTGCCTATGTTGTCTTTTATATGCTTAATAATAATATACATATTTATAATAATTCAATAATAATTTTAATCAGCAAAAAAATGCTCAAAAAAGTTCTTTTTACCGTATATAATCGTATACTTTTCCTATCGTCGTATTTCCCCTACCTTACATAATAAAAGGGAGTGAGAAAGTTTTTTTTTTTAAATTGATTAAATTATTGAAAGAAGAAAACACCGAGGAAGAATTCCTACAGAATAAAATGGTATCCACCTCCGAATAGGACGAAAAAATTATTAAAATTGAAAGAGATAGTATGAGGAGAAAAAACAATTCAAATCATGCGTATTTACACAAATTATATACAAAAGAGATGTTTTTTTTTTTACATTTTTTCACAATAAAATACCCTAATATATATGCCAATAAAATCATGGGTCTATCTACAGAGTTAAGGTAAGTACGTAAATGTTATAGGAGTAGCAATATTATGCACAACCACATGTAAAGTCTTTTACGTCAAAAATTTGTTTTTTATGTCTTTTTTTTTATTTGGTTTTAATTATGTACATATCGATTGACCTCGCGTTGATACATGGATGTTACGAGAGAATTTTTTTTCTTCTCCCTTCATTTTTTTTTCCTGTATAGATTTGTCCTTTAAATTGAGATTTCCCTCAATGTCTATAGAGCCAAGTCCTTTACTGAAGAAGATATGTGATTTTCCCTTTGAACAGATTCCTACATTGGTATACATATGTATTTATAGGGAGATTCTCCTATTTTTATAGGGAGATTCCCTTGCCTTCTAGGGAACAGGGGAAATATTGTCAGAAAGATATGCTTCTTGTACCTGCATTCTTGATTTTAACAAAAACCAAAATATGCAGAATTTCTTGGCTAAATTATGATTTCATTATATCACTGCTTACTTTTTCTTTTGAATCAACTCCATCTCCTTCTAATTCCCTTGAGAAGACTCATTAAAATCCAATAAACGAAGGTATAAATAATTCCGAATTTTTTCAATTTAACTTGCTACCGTCATATGATCCATTTTTGGAATTAAAGGCCGATTGTGTAGTTGATCCAAAAAAATTATGAATAGTCGTATACTTAACCCTTTGCTTCCTGTACACTGCATGTATCTTCCTGATGGGTAAAAGTCACATTTTATCCCTGCTTTCTCTCCTTTTTCCATACGGACATTAACTTTTCCCGACAATTTTTTTTCGGTGGGGCCATAAAGTAATTTGTATTTGAGACTAAAGGAATTGTAAAAATCCCTGAGTGATTCTCCCTGGAGATTATCCCCCTTAATCATTGACACAAAACAGGTGTATTTCCTCATTTACCAAAGGATTATCTTTTTGGGGGGAACGCGTTTTTTTTCTATTGAATAAAAAAGAGGTCCACAAATAAGGTAGTTACCACATTTGGTCTTTGGTAAAAAAATCTCAGGTAACAAATTTTGAGGTGACATTTTTTTAGGGGGTCAAAGTCCATAAAAGTTACCGCAGTCATTAGGTAAATACAGGATTAATGGCATAATTATTATGAATGGTCATAAGTGGGATTTGTATTGAAATTTTTTTATTTTTTGGCACTCACATGTGATGTCACCTTAATTTTTGGCTCCTTTCAACTGATTTCTCCCCTGTGGTTAACCCTTATTAACTACATATCTGGACATTCCTATATAAAGAGGTTCTCTCCCTAACTAAATGTCCACCTACACTAGAATTTAAATGCATAGACAAATGGGCTAGTTTTTTTTCTTGTTCCCATTTCAATACTTTCTCTGTATAAAAAAAATTAGATCATTATGGTAACCACGACATCACTAGGTAATTGATTAGTCCCTCTATAACAGAAATTCCAGTCTCTCCCTCTATAGACATTAATACCACCACAAAGTTACCACCTAACGTGTTTTACCTAGGTACCTAACCGGTCCCTATGGGCTCACAGTGTTAATATGTACCATCTTAAATACTCTTCTTATTGTCTATCACACCTACGTTCATAAGATCCTCTGATACACCGTACAGGGTGGACCCAAAGAAAACCTTTTTTTCTTCTTTAACCTTCCTTCATAGACAAAAAGAGTCTCAAAGGAGTCTTAAAAGCCTTTTTCCCGATCAATCCTGTACGGTTCCCTAAAAAAACTCCTAAATAAAACTATTCTAAACAGGACGAGAATTGGTTGGTTCCGTGAATTTCCTCAAAAGTGTACCATTCTTTTGGTTTTTCTTTGTATTACAATTTTGTTATTAGGCCGGTGGGTGCAAAGGGGGAGGATTCATGGAGGTTTTTCCACCCTTTGCTATAGTAAATTTTTTTTTTGTATTAAACATTATTGTATGTATGTCCATTCGCATATGGTCGAATATTGTGATGTGAAGTTTTGACGTAGAAAAATGTCCCTCACTTTCTTTTTTCATAATCTACTATAATACTATTTCTATTAACTAATTTCCTAATTACCTATTATGTTACTTCCCTACACTTCTGGAGTGACCCGGAGGTAAGTAGAAAAAATAGGTCGACGGCATTCTTTGGAAGAAGACGGAGTCTATATGAAAAATGGTACAGTTCCTTCATTTTGCCCGGAGGGCATTTATTAAGAGCTAAAAATAAATCTAAGGAGGAAGAAAAAAAAATCTAAAAAGTAGTAAGTATTGATTAGTAAAAATCCAAATGCTTGTCTATATAGTCTAACCCTTTTTTTTTCTACCACACTAATTTCCGCCTATAAGAATCTTCCTGCTGGTAACCATGGCAATGAACACAGATCTAAGTTCACACTTTGACAAGATCGATATAGATTAGTAATTTTTCCTTACAAACTACCTAACATACGCACCTCTACATCTTTATTTTTTTTTTGGCAAGAAAAAACTCACACTCTAAAAATGTGACAGGGGGAGGGGGAATGCAATAAAAATGAAGCATTTATGCACGTGATTGCAATATTTAAAAAAAAAAATTATTCCTCAAAAAAAAGCACATATAAAATCGTATTTCCATCTAGGACCTATGTAACATGTCATAGAATGGGAGATTCCCTTTTCTTTAAAAAAAAATATGTATAATAAATAGTAATTGTGAAAGGAAATATGAGGCAGAGGTGAGCGAAAGAATACGAAGGTATAATTGTATGTACAGGAGCATGAAGGGTTAGAATTCAGTGATGTTCAGATCCATTCAATAGGCAGTCATTCCGTAAATAAATTCATTTGGCCACTCTGTCCAAATCAATGTTAAAAAAAAGGTTGTCCGCAGTGGAGAGCAGTGCAAGTGATGTAATAATGGGACATTTCCATTGTTATATGGATAATACGGATAATTGGTTGTCAATACTTAAAGAGAAAAAAGGGATGTGTTTGGGGGAGATGGACGGGAACAAAAACCTGGAGGTTCGTGTAGAAAAATGGACGTATTTAAATTCACAAAATACACATCACGTAATACTTTATATATGTACATAAATTATCTCGAGAAATTAGTAGACACAAGAAACAGGTCAATTTGAATTTAGGCGGTTTGCAAATTATTTTAAAAGTCTGCTGTATATATTTTTTATTAGAAACAAATTTGGCGCAAACACAGTGCTATCTCCTCACTTCTCTAAATTTTTATTTTATTTTATTTACCCCGGCATCATAACATTTGTAAATGGCTGGTCCAATTTGAAGACCGAAAATGAGATTTTTCCCCTTGCTTGATGGAAAATTTATGGAAGAATTTTTTTAAAATGAGCAAATGTATATATATTGAATATTGCAAATTAATATTTTCGAAGGTTAATTTTGAAATTAAAATTATAATATGGCAACAGATTCGCCCTGTGTTTGCGCCTTCCCTGTAGGTTTTTTTTTTTAGTCATGTCATTACTCAGTCATTCCCTCTCACACACACGAAAGGAAGGTAAAAGGATGATTTACAATTTTAAAAAATAAATGTGTTAATTTGTATTAAAAATTGGAAAAAAAAAGTGTTATGTAAAAGAAAAGGGAGGAAATACCATCAATTAATACTAGATATGAACCTGGATGAACTGGAGAAAGAAGGGAATTCATTGATATTTTGCCCATGAAAAATCCTACAATGTCCCAGCTTTCCTGATTCTCTTCTTTTTCCAAGCACAAGAAAAGAGGAAGAAATCCTACAATTATATTTATATATGTATATATGTATTACCTACGAAGAAAATGCAAGGGTTAAGGGACCAGTATGAAATTGACTATGTCAAAAAAAAAGTTCCTTCCTAAATGAGCACCTCTCTTCTACTCTTATTGTGGGGGTAGTTTTTGGTAACTTTTTCCACTTTGCAAACATTTTAGGGTGGGGGTTGCAAAGAATATTTTTAAAAGAGGATGTAGTTCTTTTTTTTAAAGGGAGAAATTGAAAGAACTGTCTACTTTTTTTTTTTTGAATTTGCTTTTTTCATTTTTTTTTTTTTTTGATTCTTTTAAATACCCACTGCCTGAATGGGGAGCATGGTAAGACCAACGGGGTTAATGGTAATGCCAGCTGTAGGAGCTGCATTGGCGTTGGTGAACACTCCAAAAACATTCTTATGAGCCAGATATGGAGTGGCGGAGTGTTCAAGAGTGGACAGGATGTGATGGGCCCGGGAGTTGCCGGACAAGGAAGACGAGTGAGTGGCAGCCGCCGTGGCTGTGGCTATGGGAATCGCGTAAGGAGTGTATCTGATAGAAGTTGGGGCCGCCGTATGGGTGGCGGCCGTGCCTATGGCTGGAATTAGAATGAACTCACCATAACTTGCTCCACGGGTTGAGGCCCTGGTCTTCGCCAAGTTTGCCGGCAACATTACCTCCTTTGGTTGAGCCTTTTTGCACTCCACCTGACCCGCAACAAATATTAGACAAAAAGATATATATTAGCAAAATATATTCGCAAAAACTGGTCAATTTTCACTATCACCATTTTCACTATTCAAAATTCAAAATTTCAGCAAAAGTTGAGCCAAAGTTTTTTGTTTTCCATTTCAGTAGCTCAAATATGTACGTATGTATTTAACATTTATTTTCGTAATCTATATGTCCAAATACAATAATTTTAAGGTTTTAATGCATTTTGTCATTTGTATTTCGAAATTGAAGGGTTTTAATGCCTTTTTTAATTTGTATTTGGAAATTCTAGGGTTTTAATGCATTTTTTTAATTTGTATTTGGAAATACTAAAGAATTTAATGCATTTATAGTAACTTGTATTTCGTATTTCAGGGGTTTTAATGTATTTTTTAAGTTGTGTTTGGAAATTAAAGGGCTTTAATGAATTTTCTAAAAATTTGTATTTGGAAATACTAAAGGATTCAATGCATTTTTTAAAATTTGTATTTGGAAATACTAAAGGATTCAATGCATTTTTTAAAATTTGTATTTGGAAATACTAAAGGATTTAATGCATTTTGTAATTTGTGCTTGGAATTTCAAGGGCTTTAATGCATTCTTTAATCTGTATTTGAAAATACTAAAGGATTTAATGAATTTATAGTAACTTGCATTTCGAAATTCAAGGGTTTTAATGCATTTTTCAAGTATTATTTGGAAATTCAAGGCTTTAATGCATTTTCTAAAAATTTGTGTCTGGAAATTATAAATGATTTAATGCATTTTTTTAAATTTAAATTTGGAAATACTAAATGATTTAATGCATTTTTAAGTTGTATTTGGAAATACTAAATGATTTAATGCATTTTTAAGTTGTATTTGGAAATTCAAGAGCTATAATGCATTTTTCAAAATTTGTGTGGGGAAATTGTAAAGGATTCCATGCATTTTTTAACATTTCTATTTGGAAATACGGAAGGATTTAATGCATTTTGTAATTTGTATTTGAAGGTACTAAAGACTGTGATGCATTTTGCAATTTGTATTTCAAAATACATTTTCAAACGTTTTTTATGTATTAATTACATTTTAAAAATTCTGTTTGGAAGTACTAAAGGTTTTAATGGATTTTATAAATTCATTTTGGAAATTCTAAAAGCTTTATTGGATTATATGTACAAATTCTTTTTAGAAATAGTAAAGGCTTTATTTTATTTTATAAATACAATTTAATAATCGATTTTATAAATCTTCTTAAAAGGTGGTTCAAAGATGTTCAAAGATGTGAATAGTGTGGTTAGTGGCGGTTTTTTAAGAATTGAAAGCATACGGAAGTGCCACAAATGATTTTTTCTGTTGGCCAATTTCCTAGTTATTTCCCCGCATGGAGCAAGGAAAAATCCACAAATAATCGTGAATTTACACATCTATGAATCTTTCTCGCCTTGACAGAAAGAGAAGTACGAGAGGGTAGAGTGAGATGCAGAGATAGAGATAAGAGCTTACCATTTTGTTGTTTATCTCGTGGAAATGTATCTCACAGACTTTATCGACAACATCCTCGTTCTGGAACGTAACAAATCCAAATCCTGGATAGAGTGAAAAAAAGAAAATCTGTATTAAAACCCACTGAACATGTACAGCTCTCATATAAATATCAATCACCATAATTACTCTGGAAGAAACCCCCCAATTACTAATCCCTTCCCATATATTTGATACAAAGGAAAGAGAACAGAAAAAAAATACCTTTCAAAGTATTAAAAAAAAGAATTTAAAGCCTTATAAATGCGCAACAAGAAGAAATAGGAGGGAAAAGTCTGGGTATAAGAGCATGCTAATAAATTATGAGCTCCCCGAATTTGCTCCCACATGTCCTCATCTACCCCTCCCACACATGTGCTTTAATTACACCCTGCCAATGCCCACACCAATAATTTGAATGCCAGGACCCATCCATTTCATGTCTGTCCATATGTACGTCCATGGGATTGGTCCGAGGAGCAAGGGGAAAGCAGGGAAAGAAGGGAATTAAAAAAACCAACAACTTTCATTAGCATGTCACACACCTCAGCAGTAACAAATTTCTTCCCTATGTTTTTCTCCATCTCCCCCTTTTCCCTGTCTCTCTCTCTCTTTTCTGGCTCCTTGCCCAAGTCTAGGAGAAGGACGGCAGGAAAGAAAAGTGGGAGAGAGCCTTTAAAGGAGAGACATGGAAGAAAGTCTTGGAAAAACAGCCATTCTTTAAGGCCATTTCTTAACATCCCATGATTTGTACGCTTTTGACACGCAAAAATATTCTAGGGGGCACTTGTACTACAAAAAAAAATCTTTTCCTATGTTTTACACTTGCCTACGTGATGTCCATCGCCCTCCCATAGTCCGTTCAATATGTATGTAAACTCTCTTTTGGGAATGCACTCACGAATAGTTTTTTTTTGTTTCTCCAGCTTTGTCAAGTCCAATGAACTTACATAGACTTATGCCTGGTAGTTGCATGAGAGAGTGAGTAAGAGAGAGTGAAAGAAGAAAGAAAGAAAGAGAGAGAGAGAGAGAGAAAAGCGGTCCGAGGTGGAAGGGGCAATTCTTTTTTTATACCAACCAAAAGTGAGAGTGAATGAGAGAAGGAGTGGGAGAGTGCAAAAGAGAATATAAAACAAATCATCTGTGGAATGACTTGCCAACACCCAGGAGGGGAAACAGAAGAGAAGGAGGAGGAGGAGGAGGAGGAGGAGGAAGGAGTAGAGAAAAAAAGAGAATTGTCTATACATACAAAGAGTTGTATGGGGGGAAGGGCTCCATAAAATAGGTGACCGTAAGTGTAGTCAATGTACTTTGATTGAGCCTTAAAACTCATAATGTACATACTTGTGGCCCATCGATTTTCTCTTACATCACCAGACTTTCCATGGGAGCTTGAGTCTCTTATTTGTCTCTTTCTTTTGTTTTACATCTTCTCCCCGTCCCATCATCTTTTTGTAGCTCTTGACTATCCTTTGGGCTTAGATCTCTCATTTCTAGCTATCATTTTGAACTCTCTTCTACAAGTAGTTCTTCTTTCCCCTTCTTTGATATGATTTTCTCTCTGTTTTTCTCGATTTTGCTTTCTCTTTTCTCTTCTCTTCTCTCTCTCTCTCTATATCGTCCTCTTTTGGACTTCTCTCTTTCTCTTTTGCTTTTCTCTTTCAACTTTTTTTTGTTCTCTCTCTCTCTTTCTTTCCCGTTTTCTTTTCTCTCTCTTTCTTTCCCGTTTTCTTTTCCCTCGCTTTTCTCTCCTTTCCATTCTCTTTCTTTCCCTCTTTCTTTTCTATCTCGCTTTCCTCTCTTTCTCCCTCTCTTTGCTTTCTCTTTCTGCCCCTCTTTCTTTTCTCTCTCGCACTTTTTTCCCTTTGTTTTATCTCCCTCGTTTTGGTCTCTCTTCCTCTCTTTCTTTCCCGTCTTTCTTCCTCTCTTTTTCACTCTCTCGCTTTTCTCTCCCTTTCTCTCTCTCTTTCCTTTCTCTTTCTTCCCCGGTTTCTTTTCCCTTTCGTTTATCTCCCTCGTTTTTGCCTCTCTTTCTGCCTCTTTCTTTGCTGCCTTTCTTCCTCTCTTTTTCTCTCTCTTTCTGCCTCTCTTTTTCTCTGTCTTTCTCCCTCTCTTTTTCTCTCGCTTTCTCCCTGACTTTTTCTCTCTTTGTCTTCCACTCTTACTCTTACCTCTTTCTCGATTCTGCTCTCCTTTCTCTCTTTTCTATTTTCTTAACCGTTTACTTATCCATGTCTTTTTCTTCCCTACTTTGATTTTTCTCCTTTTTATTTCTCTCCATTCCTATACATCTCCCTGTCTGTTCTGAGACTTGTTCCTGTCTTTCGCTTCTCTGATTTTAAATTTCTTCCTCCTATCTATCAATATCCTCCTCCGTTTAATTCTGTATTGGTTTCTGCCATTTTAAAGAGACTTTTATATCATTCCGTCTAACTTATTGTCTCTGTGAGCTGTCCTTTTGACTCTCCCACTTTCGGTTTGTCTTCTGCTTTCTCTTTTCTATCCAATCCTCGTTTCTCTCTCATTCCCCTTTCTGCCTTTCTTTCTGGTATTTTCCTATCAATCCTTGTGAAGTATTGAAAGAGCAGTGATGGAAGGATTCAATACTGTACAGATCTTTTTTGTCCCCCTCGCTCTCTCCTCCATTTCCCCCCTCCCGTTGATTCTCATCCACAATTACTGGTATGTATACAGGAGGGACAAGGGACATAAAGAAAAAAACAGCTGATTTTTCTTCTTCTTCGTCTTCCTCTTCCCGTCTACAACTATTGGAGATAAAACTGTGTGGAGGAAGAGAGAGTAAAAAAAATAGAAATGGGGAGAAAGAGTGAGGTAAAATGACCGTAAGGGCAGTTTCTTTTACACTCTATTTTTTCCCCTTTCTTGTTCACTACTCCCTCTTTTCAAGCCAGCCCATTCTTATCTAGATGGGGTGGGGAGGGAAAGAAGAGTAATGCGTGAAAATAGCCGTGAGTCCTCCAAAGGAGGAGGGGGAGGAGATGAAGAAAAGAGAGAGTGAGGCGAAAGGAAGGAGGAGGAAGAAGAAGAAGAAAAAGGAAGAGGAAAGTGGCGAGACAAGAGAATCCAGCCAAAAGAACATTTTCCCCCTTTTAGATATAGAGAGAATGAAGAAGAGAGAGAGAGAGAGAAAAAAAGGCCGATCAATTCGTGGGGAAAGTTGCAAAAAGCACAACTTGTCTCTGGTGACTACTTTTCCTCACAAGGCAACTTATTATGATTTAGTATTTATAATCCCAAGCAATAGTCTCTCTATCCCTATTTCAATTCATCCTATCCTTTATCCGTTTTTTTCCTCTCTCTCTCTGTCTCTCTCTTTCCCGTCCTTTATTTACACGAGTATCCCCACTTTTATTTGCTATACCCTTGCCCCCCCATTGTTATTGATACTCGCTTCCACCAATGGCTGTCCCCTTTTTATTCCATTCCCATTTCCTGTACATACCTCATCCATTTTTTCCAAGTATTCTAATGGCAAAAAGTATAAATTTGCACGGAATTTCCAAATTCATACATATGTATTGTGTGGATTTTAATAGTATTATTTATTAATGCTAGTTTATTTTAATATGCTTTTGTCAATAATAACAGTTCAAATTGAAAAAAATAAGAGCAATGATTAAAAAATAAGAGCAATGATTAAAAAATAAGAGCAATTCGAATTGAAAAAATAAATGTCGATGATTAAAAAATAAGAACAATTCGAATTGCAAAAATAAATTTCAATGTCTAAATAAGAGCAATTCGAATTGCCAAAATAAACGTCAATGTCTAAATAATAGCCATTCGAATTGCACAAGTAAATGTCAATGTCTAAATAAGAGCAATTATAATTGCAAAAATAAATGTCAATGTCTAAATAAGAGCAATTATAATTGCAAAAATAAATGCCAATGTCTAAATAAGAGCAATTCGAGTTGCAAAAATAAATGTCAATGTCTAAATAAGAGCAATTCAAAAAATAATAGCAATTCAAATGACAAAAAATAAATGTGTGTAAAAATTTCTTGGACAAACCTACAGTTTTTCTGAAGGTCTCACATTCCCCCCTCCCAATAAAAAACAAATAAATTGCCTGCACTTGGAGGCAGAAATGAGGCTTTAATGTGTTCAAAGGGTAAAAAAGTGTGGACACGTATATTCATATGGGCGATATAGTGCCTCCCCCTTTTTTTTGGGCAGCACGTGCCTTATCAGTGGGTTGGAATCTCTGCTGCAGAGACATAATGAGCCAGGAGTCCGTCCCCTTTAATTACACCTCATTACCCTGAATGTGGAAAAGTAAACAAAAAAAAAGGGTTTTGTCTAACTTACAGAATAAGTGAGACGGATAAGCTTATACACACTTATAAATAGCAGCTCCTGTCATAATTACAAAATAATAATAACGGCCATCATCATATCCCCCATAAATTTTCAGGGACACTTTTCTCACCCCTTGTAAATGTTGGAGTAGAGGAATATAAATATATTGTAAATGGGGAAATAATAATAGGAATCATAAATATGGGAGCACTTACACACTAAAAATCCATTTCCAACCTTCTCCTCCTCCTCCTTGGCCTTCCCTCTTAATGAGAGAATAATTAAAATTTTCCATCCCCTCCCGGCAAAATGTGGGATATTAATTCTCCTACCTTTTCCTATTATCCTAATAGACTACACAGAAATTTATTATTTTGTCCGGTGATACACCATTTATTTGTTTGGGAGTGTGAAATAATAAGCATTTTCACACCCTTTCCCACACCCAAACTTTCTCCCTTTTTAGGGCTCACCCAACACGTTTTAGTCCATTCTTTAAACAAAAAATGGCCTCCACCATTACTACTACTTACTAGGGGTAACATCCCCTAAAGGGGAGTAAGTAACAACTGTGTATACAAGGGAAAGGGATGGGTAAGAATTTATGGGATAATTCCCCATCAGATAAATCCGATGACTCAGGTGATTCTCCTCCCCTCCAAAAAAAAAAATGGGAGGAACTGGAGAGAGAATGGAAGGGATGAAAACGTACCTGGACAATGTAGTAATAATAGAAGTTTTAAATAAATTATACTACGCCGTAATCACGAGACGTACTGCGTAATTTATTGGAGGGAAAAGTACATACGAGGGGGAAAATTTCATTCATTCTCAGAAATCAATGGCAATGCCCATTCCTTCTCCTGCCGTGTCTACATCCGGTTTTTCATAGGAACTCTCTCATTCCCATCAATAGATTTTTTTTAGGGGGCGGGAAATGACGAGAGAGAAAGCAATCAAGGAGATAAATGAGGGAGAAATGAGAACAGGGAAAAAATACATGACAGAAACACGCAGGGGAAAGTCGGGGGAAAGCAAAGAGGAAAATTCGCCAATGAAGGTAAGGAAGAGAGGAAATGGAGAAGAGGGAAACAGATGGATTAAAAAATGGATAAAAGGAGAGATAGAAACAAGAAGGAAGAGAGAGAGAAACAAGATAAAAAAGAAGACAAATGGGTGAGAGAAAATGAGAGAGAAAAGGGTAATGAGGAAAGAACAAAAGAGAAAAAGGGCGAGCTTAGGAGAAAAATAGGACAAAAAGAAAAAAAACAGAGAAAGAAAAAAGAATGCAAAATAGAAAAAAGAAAAAGACAATACAGAGCAAAAAAGACGGAAAATGGCGAGAAGAGAAAGAAAATACATATGTTGAAGAGGGAGTAGAGAGACAGAAAAACAAAAAAGGGGGAGAAATAAAAGTGAAAAATCAGAGAGAGAGAAAAAGAGATATGACAGACACAAAAGGAGAAAAATAGGGCAAAACCCGGGAAAAATATGAGAAAGTAGGATAAAATCCATCGAAGAAACCACAGAGCGCTTTCACCTACATACGTACTTTGTTAGTATTGACTGAGACGAGCAGAAGAAAAATCGGGAAAGAAAAACAAAGTGTACACAAAGAGCTCCAAAGAAGAGTCGGACGAGTGACAGTGTCTCTCACTTGGTGAAAGTGAAAGAAAAAAAACCAATAGGGAAAAGTTAGCCATGGTTTGAAAAAAAAACAGCAACAACAACAAGAAACGAAGAGAGTGGTGAAAGTAAAGGATGAGAATGAGTACGAGAGAGAAAGCAAGAGAAAAAAATAGGTGTAACTTTGTTTATTACGTTTACGTACATATGTATAATGTACCTATATATACAGGAGGAACACAATAACATGTAGTAATGACAAGGGGCGTTTCGCTCTCTCGCACTCTTTCTCTCTCTCTCTCTCTCTCTCTCTCTCTCTTTTCTCGCTCCCTTGTTTCTCTTTGTCCGTGCAACAGTCACTTTATTCTTCCTCCTATTTGCTAACATGCTATACACACATACGCACACAAAACTCAGCAAACTTTGGGAAAACAAAAGGTCAGAGCTTCTTCAAACTCTCACTTCTTTTCTTCCGTTTTTTTCCCATTTCCCCACTTTTATCTGTTTATTTTCTTTCTTCTACTTTTCCTTGACTTTTTTGCTTTCTTTATTCCCTCATTTACGAGTCTTACTTATCTGTCTCGGTTACCAACTTCCACTGTCCCGCTCTCAATTTTGGGCTCTCTAACACACTTTGAATCTCTTTGTCTCTCTTCTCGCTCTTTCAATTTATAAGCTTGGAGCTCCTCTTTGAGATTCTCTCTTTTCCCCTTTATCTCTTTCGCTTTCTCTTCCCTTGTCTCTCTTTCTCCCTGTCTCTACTTTCCTTTTTAGTTTCCTCTCCTTCTTCCCATTACTGTTGTCTGTTCTCGGCGATGCTTTCACCTTGTAGCTCTATTTTGGGTACTTTCTCCCTTTCGATATTGTTGCGCCGCCAGCTTTGTTCATCTCTCTCATTCCTTAATTTATCTCATGCTTTCTCTCTCTCTCTCTTACTCTCTTTCCCTTTCTTTTTTTGCCGCTCCATGCCCCATAATAGACTGTGATACTGAAATTGTAGTATTGACTCAAAGGCCTTGTGTGTGTACAAGCCCCAGCATTATTATTGTGCGTGTGCTGGCAATTGAAAGAAAGCAATAGAGAATTCCATACAGTTTACTTATAGCTCATTTCCAAGAGTGGCCTCCTATCCTTAACCATTGAACGTGCAAAAAAACATATACGGACCCGAGAATGGAAGGATAAAAGAGGAAAGAAGAAGGAAAAAAAACAAAAGACGTGTATACAATACAACAACTACTCCCACTCAACTACGTAAGAGTGAAAGTAGAAACAAAAGAAGACCCCGGGAGAGTGCGAGGAGGGAACATTGAGAAAGAGTGAGAGAGGGAGGGAGAGAGAGTAAAAGAGGGAGAGTGAGGGTTGGAATTCTTCGTGTAAGTAAACACAATATTTCTGAGGGGAGAAAATAGCTTCAACTCTTTCTTTATTTTGTCTACACCTATACAATTTTTTTTTGTTTCACTATTTTTTGTCTGGTGTATTTTACCCCTGCATATCTAAGCTCAAGGAGTTTCCCCCTCAACCATCCAGGATTAAGAAGGGACTAAAGAGAATTGGAGGGAAAAGAGCGTGAGGGGAAGTGGAAGGAAATCATGGGAGGGCAAGGAGATAATAATGGTAGGAGAAGACCTTTAATGGAAAAGGTGGAGAGGAGATGTACGGATCTCTCCCCCTCCAAAAAAAATTTATCAGTTATTCCACACAAGAAAACACGTGGACTCCCATAACGAAGATGAAGCGGGTAAAATCGGGGGGAAAGGAGGTCAAAAAAATTTTTTTTGCTTCTTCGTCTTCGTAATAAGCAAGGACCTTCCTGTTTGGGTACAACCATTTTTTTTCCCTGACGGAGGAGGAATTAAGTGGAAGGAGGGAGAATTGCGTTAGATCCGCAATAAAATAAGCCTTTACGTTGATAGCAGTCCCATTTCTATTGCCGTTGGTCCATGGGGGGTAACGTTTATGTAAGAACCCGCATTGTAAGGAGGTATATAAAAGGAGGAATTAAGCACATAGGGAAAAAGAAGGGGAAAAGTGGGGGAGGGAGGGAAGTGGGGAGGAAACATAAAAGAGAGAGAGAGAGAGCGGGTAAAAATATAGCACTTTATTCCAATATTAAAACCCTCTAAGAACGGTCTACTTTCCCACGCACACATACACTATTGAAAACTTGTTGGATGAGGAAGAGAGAGAGAAAGAGAGAGAAATGAAATGTTCCCGAAGGATGAAAGATGCCTACACATCCATGGGAGATGATAATAATAATGTTCCCATACCATACATTTTTTCATTACTCTCCATCCGTCCCCGACAAAGGTCTCCTTTCTTTCCTTCTTTCTTTCTCAACGTCTTTTATCCTTGGCAATTCTTCATGTATTCTTCCTTTATCTCCCGAACCCGTCTTTTCCGGTTATTGTGTCTCTCTCTGTGTCTGCCTCTTCCATGCGCCCTTCTCAACCTACTCAGTTATCTCTCTCTCTCTCGCTTTCTTTTAACTTTTATGCTCCCTTTTTCATCAATCTATTGTTCATTTATATATTTCATATTCGCTCTTGTTCTTGCTTTCTATCTGTCTCTTTTTAAGTTTCTCTCTCTAGTTATGTTCTGTTTTTTCTCTTTCTCTCTAGTTAGTGTCTCTTACGCCTTTCCGTTTTTCTTTACTTGCTTTCTCTTAATCTCATCTGTTTTATTTTTGTCTCGTTTTCTCTTTGCTTTCTCTTTGTCTCATATGTTTTAGTTTCACTTTTTCGTCTCCTTTTCTCTTCGCTTTCACTTTGCCTCATCTGTTTTATTGCCATCTTTTTGTATTTTTTCTCTTCAATTTCTTCTGTTCTCATTTCCCCTGTATTCTTTAGCTTGCTTTTCTCCTTCCTTTATTTCGGTCTCTTTCTCTTTGCTTTTTTTGGTATCTTTCTCTTTGCTTTTTTTGGTATCTTTCTCTTTGCTTTTTTTGGTATCTTTTTCTCTTTGCTTTCTTTTGGTATCATTTTCTCTTTGACTTCTTTTGACTATTTTTTCTCTTTGATTTCTTTTGACCATTTTTTCTCTATGATTTTTTTGACTAATTTTTTTCTGTGATTTCTTTTGACCATTTTTTTCTCTTTGCTTTTTTTTACTATTATATTTCTTTGATTTTTTTGCTATTCTATCTCTTTGCTTTTTTTGGCAATTCTTCCTCTTTGATTTCGTCTGGCTATTCGTTATCTTTACTTTCTTTTGGCAATTCTTTCTCTTTTCTCGTTTTTCTTGTCTCAGTCCATTTACATCCTCCTGGTATGTCCTTTGATTTATTTTCGTCTCTTTTTCTCTTTCCCCACGTTTGTCCTAGCTGTCTTTCTTTTTCTCTTTCCCATTGATTCTTCATATTTCTGCTCTTCGAGTCTACAGAATCTACTTTGGTTGAACTTGATTTCTCTGTCTTATCTAGCCTGGTCAAAATGTCTCTTTCAACATTTCTTTACTCCAAATAACCGTCTCTCTCCACCTCCTTTTTCACTCTCAATTCTCTCTTCCTCTCTTTTTGACTCTTTCCCACGTAACCATACCAAGTTTGCTGGTCAAGAGGAACAAACAATGCCTCCCCTTTTTCTTATTCCTAGGTTTTATGTGAATGTGACCTACAAAAATATGGAGTCAGAGAAATTCAGCCAAAAAATCTTTGTGTGCTTTTTTCCCCTTAGTCTCCCTCTCTTCACTGAGTCTTGCCTATTTTTTTTTTAGAAAAAAAAAACTTGAGCCGCCCCTCTCCCTCCTCTTGATTTTTTGTGTCCTTCAGTTTTCTCCTCTCACTCCCCTCCTGCTCTTTCTTCGCCTGAACCGGCCAGTACTTCAAACTCCGCCTCCTACTTTTATTCCATCCAAGTCCAAGTTTATACCCTTTTACAAAAAAGGGACGGGAGCAGAGGAGTTGGCTAGGAGGGAGAAATGAGAGAAAGAGACGATAGGAGGAGAAATTACACATGGACAAGATTTGCTATCTGTACCATACCTTTTGCAGAAAAAAAGGAGGGTTTGTGTGCGTGCTTGATAAAGTACTTACATATATATATATATATACTCCAATCCCAAGGAAAAAATCTACTAAGCTACGTGCATGCAGTCTAATGGGAGACAAGGACTGGTTCTCCTCCGCCCCGGCTTGCCCGGGTCCCGGGACATTAGAAGAGAATGCCCGGTCTCCAGTAAGACTTATATGCACTTGTAGTCGTGGTAAAATGGAGTAGGATAAAAAATGAGAGAGAACCAGAGAGAAAAAAGATGAAGAACGAGCAATCACATTCACAACTTTTACCAAATTCCTACTGTTTTACTCTCTTTCATACACCACTGGTGGTAGTGAGGAGGACTTTGTCTCTCTCTTTTTCTCTCTCTCCTTTCTCTCTCTCCTTTCTCTCTCTCCTTTCTCTCTCTCTTTCTCTCTCTCTCTTTCTCTCTCTCTCCCCAACTTTCCATCCCCAACTTCCTCCGCCGTCTCCTCCCTCCTCTATCTTTCTACATGAAAAACCAATTTGTCTCCTCTGCAGTTTTTTTTGTCTTCTTCCATTTTTTCACGATACAATTTCTTATAACTTTCCCCCTTTGTCCCTCCACCTCCTAAGATATACTGGGGGGGAGGTAGTAGTTTTCCCATTTACAAAAAAAATTGGACCAAAAGGACAAATTCAGCGCCTTTCCCCCCAACACATTAATATAGGGGACATCCATCTTTTAAGACCAAAAAAAAATGGGAAGGGCCGGAGACTGGTGCAGGAGTAAATGTTTTTTCTCTTCCCTTCCTTTTCAACTCTTGCTTTATTATATGAAAGATAAAAAATATTATGATCCTTCAGCCTTGATACTCTCCAAGATTCTAAACAAAGATGGGGGAGGGACCTGAGGAAAGGTAGAGACGGAGGGGGGAGAGAGAGAGTCTGACCACATTAAGGGGAATGGGATTAAAAACGAAAAGAATGAGGCTGATGAGAGAGATATGGGGGGAAAGATGATCAAAATGAGGAGGACATGAATCATCAAATGGAGAAGGAGATATAGGGAGGAAGAAATATGGAACGATGGAAAGGATAGAGGATGATAGAGAGAAAGAGAGGGACAAGCGGGGAAAGTGAGAGGGAGCACGGGAGAAAACTAGAGGAGAGAGAGAGAGCAAATAAATAGAAGAGAGAGAAAAATTTTAAGAAGAAAGGAGAGAGAAAAATATCAAAAAGAAAGGAGAGAGAAAAATATCAAAAAGAAAGGAGAGAGAAATAGCTAAGAAGAGAGAGAGGAGGAAAATAAAGAGGATAAACAAAGAAACGAAGAAGGAGATGAGAGAGAAAATAAAGAGGAACAGAGAGAGAAAATAAAGATAATGAGAGAGAGAGAACAAATAAAGAGAATGGGAGAGAGAAAAAAATAAAGAGAATGAGAGAGAGAGAGAAAAAAGAGATGAGAGAGAGAGAAAAAAAATAACGAGAATGAGAGAAAAAATAACGAGAATGAGAGAAAGAAAATAAAGAAGTACAGAGAGAGAAAAAATTAAGAGGGCATTAGAGGAAAATAAAAAGGAAGATAAAAAATAAAATACAAGAGAGAGGAAAGCAGAGACGAAAAGTGAAGAGGAACACAGTAAAAATAAAGACGAAGAAAGAGAAGGGAGGAAGGAAGAAGAGAGAGAGAGAAGTGAAGAAAAAGAAAAGAGAGAAGAAGTGAGAGAAAAATGGAGTAAAATGAGATACAAAAATTCAAACTGAAGAAAAGAGAAAAGAAGGAAGTCAGAGGAAAATGGAAGCAAATGAGATGCAAAAATAAAAACTTAAGAAAACAGATTAAAAGAGAAAAACCAGAGAGGAAATTCCCAGAGAAAGACTCTCCCATTTGAAGAAGCAACCCTAAAAAAGAAAGTGACATAGAAGATTCCAGCTATTCCCTCATCTCCTTCTCCTCCTCCAGTAAATTCCCTATCCCTCCCTCTCCTTCCACATCTTGAGAAGACTCCTCCACAGAAAAAGAAAGTCTCTCCACTCATCATTTATGATGTGCATAACCAGGAAAAGCTCAACAGTCATTGTGAAGTTGTAGTAGTAAGTAGCAAGAGTAGGAGTAGTAGTAGTATTAAAAAAAAAGAATATACACTTTCCCCCTCCCCCGTCGACTTCTGTCTTTTACCTTTCGGTTTCCATTTTCTCCATGCGTAAAGTCGTGGGGAGAAATTTTCTATCTTTTGTAGAGGCAATGGAGGAAGGAGATAAAACTAAAAACTCGTAACCATATCCCATAACTCGTGTAATTTTATCTGCCTACTTAATCTAATAAGATACGCTCCACTTGCTCATGAAGTACAACCGCGACTACGACTTCTTCTGGAGGGACTCCACCTCTCTCTCTCTCTCTCTCTTACCTCGCCTTCCAACTACTTACTATTACTACTACGACTATTGCCATTACAAGCAACTACTACAAGCTCACATTATTCCGGGGAACCCCTCACATATGTATATACAAATACACACACACTTGTATGGGGACACAAATATGGGCAAACTCATAACCTCAGTAACCATTGCCCTTTCCCCTCCGACAAATTCCCTCTTTCTCTCTATTTTTTCTCTCTATTTTTCTCTCTATCTCTTGCTGTTTCTCTTTCTCTTGCTTTCTCTTTATTTTTTCTCTCTCGCTTTTTCACATTCTAACTCACCCCTTCTTTCTTTCTCCATATTTTCTCTCTTCCTTTCTCTCTTCCTTTCTCTCGCCTTCTCTCTTCCTTTCTCTCGCTTTCTCTCTTCCTTTCTCTCTTCCTTTCTCTCGCTTTCTCTCTTCCTTTCTCTCGCTTTCTCTCTTCCTTTCTCTCGCTTCCTCTCTTCTTATATCTCTTTCGCTGTCTCTCTTGTGTTCTCCCTCATGCTCTCTCCCTTCCCTTTCTCCCTGATTTTTGTCTCTCTCGCCTTCCCGTTCACGTCTCACTTCCCATTTCGTGTTGCTTTCTCCCACCATTTCCCAGTCCCTATCTCGCTCTCTCCCTCAAAGAGACTCGTCTCACATCATAAGTGCGTCTCGGATGGAGCCTCTTCCCTCCCCTCGTGTGTCACCTCATTGCCCACATGTTTCATGGGGGAGATAAGGAGACAAATACCTTTATTATTACAATTATTCTGACCTTTCTCCCGGGGAAGGTAAAGACCTGAGTATAGAGCCTTTTTCTCCCTTCATATCCCATTTTTTCCCCACTTTTATTTTATTATGTGGTCACTTTTTTTTTTTGCTCCTGTCTTCCCATTTATCCCCGTACAGACTTCTATACGTACTATAGGTGGCTTGTTTTCTAATCAGAGCCTCTCTGATATCTCCTCCGAGCATCTCCTTTTACCTTGTAAATGCCCTCCTGCTCCCCCGGTTTAGCCACTCACCCCGTTTTTAATGTCCATTTCTATACACTGAGATTGGATGGGGATTGTTTTTTTTTGGAGCTCTTGTGCTCATTTATTGGGTCGTTCCCCTTTTGGTCACTATCTCAATGCAAGGGATGTATTTTGCATGGATTTCCTTTCTAAGGGGTAAATTTCTTCTTTGTGTAGATTCATTACCAATGGTGAAACGTATAGGCGGAAATCCTTTCTATTCTTCCTAGTTCTAATTCCATGGTTGTTTTATACGGGTATACATATGTATATGCATTACATAGGGATGTGGATATCCCAAGAAACCACATATGAGGATTTCCCCTCCACCAAGGGAATTCTTAAGGGGACACACAAACAAACCCTGAGATTCCTCACATTCCCCTCAATTACCATTTGAATGAGAAACACAAGAATGAACCAAACCCTCCCCCCTCTTCTCCATCCCATCCTTTGGGGAAGGTGAATATGTATATTTGTGTCTTATAAATGCATACCACAACCCTTTGGGGGATCTCCCAAGTTTTGTGGCGGAGGAGGAGGAGGAGGAGGAGAGGGAAGGCGAAACAATAACCATAATAATATCAACAATAAGTAATAACGTCCCAAAAGGCAGTTATCAACTGCATAAATGTGGGGGAGGAGAAAGGGTGCCTTTCTCGGGACGCAAACTACATTCTTCCTGAACATTGAAACACTTGCAGGAATCCATATGCAAAGCTCCTGGCATCTCCCCACACTTTCGGCCGTATTTACATTTTTTCTTCCTCACAGTAAGAAAGATGGGGATAGAAAATAGATGGCAAAGAGAGACAAATAGCAAGGAAGGAGAGGACGTGAGAAAAAAGCAAAAATGAGAGAAAAAGAGCTAGCAATAAGAGAGAGATAAAAGTGGGAAACAATGGGAAACAAGAAACAATGGGAAGGAGATAGATCAGAGCAAGTGAAGGCGAGAGAAAACAGCCAAAGTGAGAGAAAGATAAATGACAGAGAGATAGTAAAGAAACAATAGGAAAGATCGGAGAAAGTGAAAGTGAGAGAGAAAGAGCTGAGAGATGGCAAAGAAACAATGGGAATGAGAAAGAGCAGAGAAAGTGAAACCGAGAGAAAACAGCAAACAAGAGAGAGAGAAAGAGTAGAGAAAGTAAAAGCGAGAGGGTAAAGCAAAAAAAGACAAATAGCTAAAGGAGAGAGAAAGAGCAGAGAAAAAGCACAAAAACAATGGGAAAGAAAAGGTCCAATAAAGTGAAAGCAAGGGAGAAACGCAAAAAACAGAAGAAAGCAAGAACTGAAGACGTAAAAAGAGGAAAGAGATAGCAAAGAACCAATGGGAAATAGAAAGAACAGAGAAAGTCAAACCGAGAGAAACCAGCAAAAAAAGAGAGAGAAAGAGCAGAGAAAGTGAAAGCGAGAGCAAACAGCAAAAGAGAGAGAGAGAAAGAGCAGAGAAAGTGAAAGCGAGAGAAAACAGCAAAAAAGAGAGAACGAGCAGAACAGTGAAAGCGAGAGAGAAAAGTAAAAAAAGGGAGAGAAAGAGCTATGGGAGAGAGAAATAATAAAGAGATAGCAACGAAACAATGGAAAAAAGAAAGATCAGAGAAAGTGAAATGAAGAGAAAAAAGGTAAATAGAGAGGGAATCGAGAAGGCTCTGAAGAAAAAAATTACAAAAGTGATAAAAAAAATGATAAAAAATTAGAGGATATAGTGAGAATGATGGAGAAAAAGGAGGCGGGAAGGTGGAAAAAGAGACGCTATCTTCAGCAACTCTTGGAATGTTATAGTCACTTGAAGACAATGACATAAGGAGGAGGAAGATGAGCGTGACGTGGAGAGTGAAACTCAAGTAGAAGGACCGACATTGTAGGGAGTGCGAGTGGTTCCGGGAAGAAAATGACAAGAGCTAACCATAAGGGGAAGAGTAGAGAGAGAGAATAATTTCTATGAAGCCAACTGTAACCAATGGGACTTTGAGGTGCCCCTCACCTTCCCTCTCACAATCAGCCCCACGTCCTGGTTGTCATCTTATTTATCAAGTACGTTAGATTAAGTACAGGGGGAATTCCGAGGAAGGGAAATGCATAATAGGGAACCATGGAAACTATACCGGGTAGGAAAAGGACACCCATTCAATGGATTTCCTCCCATCCCTTTCATCCCTCGTCTCACCTCCACAAAAGGACAAAATCATCATTGTTTATTCAAGAATAATTCCTTCCCATTATTAAAGGCCCCGTAAGAAAAGGGGAAGGAGGAAGTAGAGACATTCCATTCCCGCTCTCTCTCTCTCTTTATCATTATGTTCTTCAATTTGAACAATAAAATAACCCAAGAGGGAATTTCCCCGCGCCCCACCAAAGAGAAATTAATAACTTTGCACCCAGATCGATAAGAAAATAAAGGTAAATGTGAAGACAAAAAATTGCAAAAAAAATCTCCCGCCATTTTAATTCCAGAGCTCATAAATGAATTTTAGTATGTAGAAATTACAAAACGTATCGAGGAAAAGGCATGTAGGAAAACGTTGAAAAATGGAAAGAAAAAAAGAATGAAAAAGGTAAGGATTAAGTAGAAAAAAATAAATATCGGATGATCACGAAGGAAATGAGGAGTATGTGGACGGTAATGAAAATAAGTTGGGAAATACAGATGCCAAAAAAAGAAGATTACGGAAATAAGAGGAAATAAAATACTTGACTTTTTTTTAAAGGAAGGGTAACCTCAACAAAAGGGTCAAAAGAAAAAAATGAGAGAGAGAAAGTAAGGATGACTTTAAGAAGGGAGTAAAGATCTCAAATGGGAAAATCCAAGAAGGAGAGAGAGAGAGAGAGAGACAGACAGGAGTACACGCAAGGCGTGACACAATGAGGAAATTGAAAAAGCTAATCTCATGAAGACAGTCAAGTTGAAGAGCCTCAAGCATGGCTTCATTCAGGAGACAGGCAGGCCAGGGCTAAAAGGATGGAGAAGGAAAAGGAAGATGAAGAAGACGAAAGAGACTTTTTCTCTCGCCCACCACCACTTGCTTCTCCGCCTTCAAACAGCCCCTCATCTTCTGCCTTTCCCTTCACCGAGAAAAAAAAAACATTCTTCCTCTAGAGTTTCACTTGTCAGCCACGTCGTCGTCCCCATCGTCGTCATCTCCAAACTCTCCCTCTCTCTCTCCCTCTTCTCTTTGTCACAACTTCCACTCATCAACTCTTTCCGTTTTTAGAAATAGGAGGAGAGTGATAGGGAGAGAGAGAGAGAGAAAAAAAAAATAAAGGGAGAGAGAGAGAGAGAGACAGCGAAAAAAATCCGGGTGACTTGAACTCTCTCCCAGTCATCTAATGTTTCCACTTGTCATACGTTTCCAAGTTGCACCAAATGGAAAGGGAGATGATGATAAACACGGTATAAGTCAGAGAATAAAAGAATATGAACAACTACTAAATTCCCTTTTTTTCACTGATTCTCTATAGTCCTCTGAATTTTCACTTGGCCAGCGCGTGTCTTAGGCAATATTTTATGCAATTTTTCTACTAGGTTTTTTCCTCTTGCAAAATTTAGCCCTTTTCCTATCCCTTGATTTAAGCTAACAGAAGGCTAAGCTAACTGAGTGAGGGACGGGGAAATTGAAATGAAAGACGGGGAAAAGGCTAGGAGGGAAGGAGAGAAAAAGGGAAAGGAGAGACAGAGTCAATAGGGGATACTAGTGGAAGACGCCATGAGAGAAAATTAGGGAAGAGATTTCAAGAAAAAAAAGTATAGGAAGAGCCACCAAATTTGGGGGAACGGGCCAAGAGAGAAAAGGGGGAGAGAAAGTCAAGAGAAAAAACAGGTGACGAGGACTTACGGAGAAATAAACGGGAGAGAACCTACAAAATGGAGAAAGTAGAGAAAATATAGGGACCAATTTAGAATGTCAAAACAGGAGAGAAATGTTACTTTGCAAATACAAAAGGAGCAGACGGGAAGGCTCAAGAAATGCGGGACTCGAGTGATAAAGACACAGAAAGAAAGGTGGAAGATGTCGACAGAGAAAACATGGGACAAGAATTGAGAGGGGGCGATAGGAAGTGAAAGAGAGAGAGAGAGAAAGAGAGACGGAGAAGGGTGAGTTGGAAAGGTTGGAAAGGACAATGAGTTTGTGCTGACTCCAGGAGAGGATAGAAGCCCAAGACAACCTTTTCCATTGAGCTCAAAGTAAATACATACTGCCAAAATAATGTCGTCGGGGCCCAGACAGTGAGGGAGAAGGAGAGAGAAAGCAAGAGAGAGAGAGAGAGAGAGAAAGAGAGAGAGAGAAACTCCGGGCACATTCGGTGGCAGGAAAATGCCAGTCTCACATGCCAGGATTTATTTGTTATTCACTTTCCAATAAAATGTTAATGTGGCGGCCGAGTAATAAATTTTATACTTTGACGACGACGCCAATAGAGAGACAATCATATATTTCCTCCCTAACTTCTAATTGTAGCCGCCCGATGAAATACTGAACTCCACTAATTCCACCATTTGATTCCTTCCTCCTCTCAATGTTCTCTCTCTCTCCTTCTTTCTCAAGCCCGAGTTAAACGTACCTCCAACAAGTCGTCGTCTCTCCCTTTCTACCACTTCCTCTCATTCTCCTTCCGCTATTATACCTTCTCCCTGTGGTTGACATTCCTCACTTTCTCTCTCTCCCACTCCCACTCTCACTCTCTCTCTTTCACTCTCTGTCTCTCTCTCAGGTCCTCTGTCTATACTCTTGCTACGTTACTCCAAGTACTAGGAATACTACAGAAATGTTGGAGGAAGTCATCCGTCCTCCCCTTCTTCTTCCTCAACTACTCTCCTACCACCACTCTCGGGGCAACTTTTCAAGTTAGACAAACAATTTGAATTCCGTGTCATCTTTCTTGTACAGACAACGGCCAAATCTCCTACAGTGGGTTGGGTGGAAGAGCAGGGGAACGGGGAATTAGGGAACAGAGAGTTACAGAGAGGGAAAGAGACGGAAGAGGTAACAGAGGAAGTGAAGATAGTAAGAGAGGGCAAGAGGGAGGACAAGAGAGGGAGCAAGATAGATAGAGAGAAAGAGCAAGAGAGTAAAAGGAGAGCAAGAAAATGGACAGAAAGAGACAGTGTGAGCCCAGAGTAGCAGAAGAGAGAGAGAGAGAGCTAGAGAGAGTTCTACAATAGAACTTGAACAACACAAGTTGACAATTTACGATTCATTCGTTCATTCATGTGCTCTATTGAAACTTTAAGAGAGAGAGAAAGCTAGAGAGAGATAGAGACAGAGAGTGAGAGGAAACAATGGCTCTCCAATACCTCTTCTGGCTGGAAATTCTTTGTTGTCATTTCACCTCGTTGGAAGTTTCTTGCTCTCAATCGCATCTCTCCTTTCTCTCTCTCTCTCTCTCTCTCTCTCTCTCTCTAGCCTGTATTTCTCTCTTTCTACCACAGACTAGTTTTTTCTTCTAGAATAAGGGGTAAAAGAGCGAGGAATGATTTAGTCGATCGTTTTCCCAAATAATTCTCGTAATTAATTACTCACTCGTTATTTACTCACTCTATTTTTAGCTCTTGTTTACTTTGTCTCTTTGTCTGTCTGTGTGTTTTCCCACGATGCCCGCGTCAGGTACCTACCTCATTTTCGGGTCCTCCGCCTCTCTTTCTCATTCTCTCTCTTGCACTCTCTCTTCTTCTTCTCTCGCCCTCTCTCATTCTCATTCTCTCTCTTGCACTCTCTCTCATCTTCTTCTCTCGCTCTCTCTCTTTCTCATTCTCACTCTTGCACTCTCTCTCATCTTCTTCTCTCGCCCTCCCTTTTTCTCATTCCCTCCCTTGCACTCTCTCCCTTGTTCCTGTCTCGTCCTCTGTGTCTCGCCCTCTCTCTTTCTCTCTCTCTAGGATCCTTTCTCTCTCACCTTATATCTATCTTCCTTTTTCTTATGCAGGTGATATTGAATTGTAGCCTCAATTTCACACACATCTATTCGTATATCTCTCATCTGTCGCACTGCCTCGTTTATGTACCTCGTGAGTATTTCGTCTTTTCCCTCCCATTTTCCCCCATCTCGATACTGTCTCCTTGGAGTTGCCTTTTATTTCGAGGCCTTTAAATCTGTCACAATTCTCTTTCTCTGGAGGTTGTAAAATTTTCGATTCTTGCCTTCTCTCTCTCGCTCTCTTTCTCGGTGTCTCTCTCTTGTCGTTTCTCGCCCTCTATCACTTTCTGCCTTTCACGGCCACTCAATTTCCTCTGTTCCGCGATCTCTCTCTCTCAGTGATCTCTCACTCCCACTTGACTGTAGGTACATGGTCCCTCTTTTGTGCTGGGGCCGTGGTTGAGAATCACGGAGGATTACAGAGGGAATATAAAACAATTATTGTAATAGGTTGAATGTCAGCGTGAGAAGAAGCCCCTTTGGTTGAATGCCATTGCAGGGCAATAAAAATACTTGAGCCTATTCTGTCCATCTCTCTTTCACCATCCTCTCTCTCTCTCTCTCTCTTTCTATCTCCATCCCATGTATTTCTCCTCCATGCTCTCCTTGAGTCTCCTTGTCCCACTCCTCGTAAATAAATCGCCGGTTTGGGAGAGGGGAAAAAAAGAATGTCCCTTGTGAAAGTATAAAAAAAAAGTTTAAGTAAAGGGAAGGAGTGATAGGAGAAAAATTGAAAAAAATAGGAATGAATATAAACGTAGATAGTTTCTGGGGAAGGGCAAAAAAAAAAAGGAAAATAAATCCTCTGGCAAATGTATGTACACACATGCCTTTTTTTGGGAGGAAGCAATAGATCCGTTTGGAACATGAAGAAATCACACAAGAATGAGGGAACATTAAATTGTAAATGCTTACGCCATTCTCCCGCTTCTCTTTTGGGCTTTAAAGGATATATTAAGTAAGGAGAAAAATTGATGGGGATTTTTCCCCCTCCGTTTTTTTTTTTTTTTGCATCACCAACAGAGGAGAGATTGTTGAAAAGGCCAAAAAGTGGTGGAGTCGTAAAACTTGTGTGTTTTTTTCCTTTCTTGTTCCTTTCCGCCAATATTGTTTGAACTAAAATTTTATGAATCCTTTTTTTTGGGGCTCCAGCAAAGAAAATTGGAATTCCAAAGTGGAGGCGGAAGGGGAGATAAGAGAGAAATTCTCACTCTCCCGAAATTAAGCCATAAGTCTTAGGAGAAGACAAATTAAAAACAATGAACACACACTTGTTACTACTGGCTTAAATGGCACTGACATCCTCTCCGTTTTTTTCCTCTCTCTCTCTCTCTTTCTCTCCTTGTCCCTATCTCTCCTTCGTTCTGAGAAGAAAACTAATGGGAATTTTTCCTTGTATTCCTCCTCCCCGTTTTTTTTTTCAAACTATTTTTTCCATTTTTTTTGAGTTGTGAGCCAATTTAATGAAAATCTTGGGAAAGACCAACATTCCTGGGGATATTTTATGTGATTTCATCCCCGCTCATGCATACCATTTTTTTTCCTTGGGAGAAAAGAAAAAAAAATTCTTCCTACCAAAAAAAAAAGGGGGGAAGGGCAATGATCATCACACCTTTTGTTCAGGAGGGGGAAAAACAGAACATTTTTTCCAGACAGAAACTAACATAAAATCGCACCGGGGGGAAAAGAAGTAGGAGGAAATAAAAAAAAATTTAACACCATCACCCCTTTGTGGCATTCTCTCTCTAATGACTGTATCCACTTTTATGGGTGGCTGGGAATTCAATGGTAACTGCGGAGGAGGGAATATGAAGAAAGGGAGAAAGTATAAGAATTCCACAGAGACTTTCTTCACATCATCACTCATCAACACCATGACAAGTCACCCAATTAATTTACTGTGGTTAAGGGGAATTCTCTATTTCTCTACTCTCTCCCTTATTTCCAACACTTTTCTTTCTCTCTCTCTCTCTCTCTCTCTCTCTCTCTCTCTCTCTCTATTCTTTCTCTATCCCTTTCCCTTTCTCCATCTTCCTTTCTCTCTGATTCCCTTACTCTATCCAATCCACCCTCTGCCCTAACCAGTTGTGAACATGGGAGCCATGGCAACCACAGAGGAATTACAAATTATTACGACTTTCCCCTCTATTACCCCTTTTTTCTTTGCTTCCTCGCATTTTCACTGGATTTTTTTCCATTTTTTTTCATAATTTCCCCCATAAAACGGCTTCCTATAATTTGTATGTTATACGGTGTAATTTGATTTCAGAATCCATGCCTTTCTCCCTCTCTCTCTCTCTCTCTCACTGGCTCGTTCTCTCTCTCTCTGTCTTTCAGAAATTTTCTCTCGTTTTCTCTCTTATAGACTTCGTCTGAATTACATTTGTCTCACTCCTTCAAGCGTCTCCTGATATTCTCCTCTTTCTCTTCACATATTTACCCTTTTTCTCCAATCTCCCCCTTTTGTTCATGATCTCCCTTACTGCTTTCTCTCTCCGTGTTCTTGCCGTCTCTTTCTCCGTCTCGCACCTTTTATTTGGCTTTCCTCCTCCCTCTGTCTCGCCATTGTCCTTTTCTTCTCCGATTTTTTTCCTCTTGTTCTCTCTCTAATCTCTTTCCCTTTTTTCGTCTGTCTCTTTTAACCATTATTATCCCGTTGTATATCTTCTCTCGGTTTACCTTTCTCTCCCTTTCGACCTTTGTCTCTCTCTACGTGTCGCTACATCCTGATGCAACCTAATCCTCGTGATCAAAAAATGATGTCATCCCCATTTATTCCCCTTTTTATTTTCTCCGAATTTGAATTTATGAAATATAAATTCCTATAAAATGAGGCAAAAAAACCCATTTTTTGCCTCATTTTTGGGGGACAGTTAAAATATACATGTATACATTACATAAGTGCATGGATAATGCACGTGGTGGTGCACTCACCGGAAATGGGATTTTTCCTTTCGGAAATACGTCATGACAGAGATGCTTGAATTAAACTGGGAGAGATATAATGTTGGGTGGAGAAGGGTTATTTTTATTACACTCTGACTGACTTGTTCCCCGTGCCATGACTTCCACTTTGGCCATTTCCCCTGCTTATGACTCTGAACATGAGGGCAGATAGGATGGTCCCTATTAGTAGGACCAACTTAAAGCCTGCCCTTTGTCAAAAGTGGGACCAGAAATAAAAAAAAAAAAAAACTGGAAAGGAGCGTGTCTGTGTGAGGAACTGGGAGTGATGTAGACATAAACGCATGGGAAGTGAGAGATAGTAAGTAGTAAAGAAAAAATGGAGGGGAAAGAGGAGGAGATGAAGGTGAAGAAATGCAAGGCATTTACCACTTGCACCAGCACCATTGAAAGCACTTTTTATCCCCATGGCGGGAGCATGAAAGTAGAGGGAGAGAAATGGAGAGAGAAAGAGAGAGAGAGAGAGAGAGAAAAAGTAAAGTATGGAGAAGAGAGCGAAAAGCTTTGTGTCGGAAACTTTGTGTCGTAACTGTTAATCCCAGATGAAAAATGTATAGGACTGATATATTTCCAGATGCCACGAAACACATTTCACACACACAGAGAGAGCGACACACACGTAAGATGCCTTGCCCTCAACCATCTGATATGTATCCCTTTAACGGCTCTTCTTCCAACATTTTTTTCTCCTTCCTATACATTCAAGTTATAAGGAGTTCTGGTGGATTTTATTTTTTCATCCCACCACCACATTTTCTCCGTCTGGCTTGGCAAGACCAGGCGGAGACGGTAATTATCAGGCTTTTAGGCATTTCCCAGCTTTCAGTTCGACTCTTTGCGGGCTTTCAAAAATTTTGTTTAATATTGCAGACTTTTTTGTAAGGGAATTTTTTTTTATCCCGACCATTTTGGCCAATAGCAAAAATACGGGATTTGTCCCGTCATTTCTAGGGAATGCAAAGTAAAGGGATTTACTCCCGGGAAAAAGGAGATTGAGGGAAAGAGAAGGGCAAGTGAAGAAAATCACGGGATCAATTCAAATTGAAGGGAATCGAATTTTGTTTGTTTATTTATTTCCCTTTAGATTACAAGGGCAAGAGGGGAAAGAAAGGAGGAGAGAGAGAGAGAGAGAGAAAGAAAGAAATTCATTTTCTCAATTTGATCCCATTGCATTCATCAAGTTTGAGCATCTCCGCCTCCACTCTTATCCTTCTCTGCCGGACGGTTGTTACAAGACGAAAGAGAGAGGGAGAGAGAGAAAGGGGAGATGACTGGAAATGCTTTTAAGTCTTACTAAAACACACTAACAACTATACCATCATCCTTTCTCCCTTCTACAACTTTTTCATCCTTCAACCCCTCCACCGCCCTCCTCCTCCTCCTCTTAACAGATCCAATAATCTAAATTGATGTGAAATGCACCTCTTTTTCCAGGCGGAGGGGCGTTTCTGGAGTCAAACGGAGAAATCAGGAGGAACCACCACCAGCAGATCCAAGACGGATCTACTACATACCCGGGGAAAAGTATTGAAAGCGGTTTAAGGGCAAAATTGAATTGGGGGAATGCAAAACCGGACGGTGAAATTAAGAAGAAATGCAAAAACGAAAATCACTAGGAGGGAAAATAAAAGGTATGGAAAAACTAAAAAGAGTTTGGTAAGACAAGGAAAAACATTCTTGTCTTGAGTAGGAAAGATCCAGGAATCCGGGAAGAAATGTGGAGGATGGGGGGAAATACATGGACAAATAAATGTGAAACTAAACAAGAAAACGCATTAAAACCCGGGAAAAAAGTTCGACATTGGCAAAAATAAAAAAAACGAAATTGGAGAAACAAAGAGCAGGTATAGGAGGAGCTTGTACAATAATCGAAGTCTGTCGTACAGAGAAAATCCCGGGGATAAAGACCTGAAAGACCTGAATAATACAAAAAAATATAGGGAGCAGGAATGAATAGAAATACAAGCTACAAGGAGACGAAAATGACGGGCGGGACAAGAAACCAACGCGGACAAAAGAGAAAGCAAAATTTAAAAAGTGCACGTAAAATAAAATAAAAACGAGAAAGCAAATCCAGAGAAAAATAGATTTTCAAGACATAAAAAATGGAAAGTAAAACTGCACAAAAAAGCAAAGGCAGCAGCAGAATCAAATTAAAATCGCAAAGAAAGAGAAAGTAAAACTATACGAAAATAGAAAGAAAAACTTCGTTGAAAGATAAAGTAAAAAAAAAGACAAGACAAATGGAAAAAATATACAAAAGGAGAAAGCGACACCAGAAAAAAAACCAAAATAGCAAATAAAGAGAAAGTAAAACTACACGAAAGCAAAAGGGAAAACAAAATACAAAGCAAAAGTAAAACTACACGAAAACAAAAGGGAAAACAAAATAGAAAGCAAAAGTAAAACTACACGAACATGAAGAGGAAATCTAAATAGAAAGTGAGAAAAAAGAGTAAATGAGGCTGCAAAAGAGACTTCAAAGATATAAAACCAGGAGAAAGTGAAAAAAATACACGAAAAAGACAGTACATGAGGCCTAGGAGAAAGTAAAATTAGAAAACAAAGAAAAATAAAAGTGGAAAAGTAAGAAAAAATAATCAAGTCGACAAAAGGATTCGGAAAAAACCAAAATGAAAAAAACATAAACAAGAAAGACAAACGGGAGGAAATGCGAGATAAAGTAGAGACAAAATAAGAAAAGAGGATCCAAAGGAAGAGGATGCAAAAGTAATGAATAGAGAAGATGGAACAAGTCCGCCGAAAACAAAATGGTAATAGGAATCCAAATACATAGATAGATCCTTGTACATGTAATCATTTCCATCCTCCCCGAAAGACGGAGGGAGCAAAAAAAAATCTATTTTTTTCCAGGGGACTCGGTCATTCCGGATTGACTCAGAATGTCTATAAGCCCATGCTTTCTCTCACACTCTTCCACCCACTCTTTCCTACGCTTCGGCTGGCTTAATAGTTTTCAATTTACGATAAACTACACAACTTTTCTCTCTTATTCCCCGCCTGGCTTTCCTTCGCTCTCTACATCCTATTCCTTCTCTCTCTCTCTCTCTCTCTCAAATTCTACTTCTCATCTCTTCATCTCCAAAAAAATAAAAATGGGTGAGCAGGCAGAGAAGATAGGAAGGAAGACAACAACTTTTTCCCCTTTCTCTCGCTCTCTCTCCTACACAAAAATACCTTTTCACTTTCCCTATTACCGTTGAGAATTTAATGAAGGCGCTCGTCTTTACCAGAAGAAATAGTTCCAATACACGCACTCTTTTGAAGCTAAAAACAAAAAGCTTTTTCCCTCTCTCTCTCTCTCTCTCTCTCTCTCTCTCTTTCCCCTTTGTCAAATAAAAAAAAAGTTCTTCCTACTTGTTATGATTATGAATGGGAGATATTTTGGAGTCGTTTTACCTCCTTTATTTTTTTCTCCGTCCCCTCCTAAATACCACGTTTCTCTCCCATTGAAAAAAAAATTACTTTCCTCCGTAAAGAAATAGCTTTGTGTATGTTTTTTTTTTGCCGGGGGAAAAAACAAACAAACTAAGCAGGCATTTTTCTTACCTTGGGACTAGGACAAGCGAGAGGGGAGAATGTCTATGCATTATTTTCTATGAAGAAGAAGAAGAAGAGGAGCTGGATATACACAACAAATAAGTTCCACATTACTATTCATTTCTTCATCGAATATTTAATAATTTTTCCCGCTCTCTCAAAGCCCTATAAATGTGCCTTTCTTTGCTACATGTAGAAAGTGTGGTTGGCGTTGGGGCCATTCTCCCCATATTATCATTCCTCCTAGTACACTATTCATGTCTCCACTCTTGTACAGACTCAACCCCCGTCTTTATTACCTCGCTCCTTCTCTCTGTCCAAAACTGGGGCTTCCTTCCCACCAAATATCATTATCATGTGGTATTACATAGTATTAAATATTATTACATGGCACGGATCCCCCAGAACAAGAAAAAACAACAACGGCAGGATGGCAGAACTTCCAATATCCAAAACTACTGGAGGAAGGACGAGGATAATTATGTTGTCCAGGAACTACTGGAGCCACTTCGTAATAGGGTCAGTCCAACGGAGAAATAGGGATAAAGGGGGACATGGGACTAGTCTGATCGTTCATAGGACGGAGACTTGAAACAAAATATGAAGAAACACGGTTATCGTACAGAGAGAACGAGGGAGGAAAAGGAAGAAAGGAAAAACTAAGAAAAAATGTAGAAGTCATTCTTGCAAAATGAGGGAATTGGAGGGAAAGATGAAAACGGAGAGCAAGAGAGTGGCGTGCAGAGTAAATGAGGGTGAATAGATGAGAAAACGGTACAGAATTATAGAACCACAGAGAGAATTAAAAAGGAAAAGAAAGATAGAGAGAATAAGAAAAATAGGAAGAGAGAGAGAATAAGAAAAAAAGGAAGAGAGAGAGAAAATAAGAAAAAAAGGAAGAGAGAGAGAATCGGAAAAAAGAGAGAGAATGAGAAAGCAGAAGAAAGAATTGGACAGCAAAAGAGAGAGAGACCGGAAGAATTTAGAGAGCAAAAAAGAGGAAAAGAGCAAAAGAGAGAGAGAAAGAAAGAATTTAGACAGCAAAAAAGAGAGAGAAAGGAAGAATTCAGACAGAAAAAAAGAGAGAGAAAGAAAGAATTTAGAGAGAAAAAGAGAGAGAGAGAAAGGAAGAATTTAGAGAGAAAAAGAGAGAGAGAGAAAGGAAGAATTTAGAGAGCAAAAAAAGAGGATTTAAAGAGCAAAAGAGAGAGAAAGGAAGAATTTAGAGAGCAAAAGAGAGGGAGAAAGGAAGAATTTAGAGAGAAAAAAAGAGGATTTAAAGAGCAAAAGAGAGAGAAAGGAAGAATTTAGAGAGCAAAAGAGAGAGAGAGAGAGGAAGAATTTAGAGAGCAAAAAAAAAGAAGGGGGATTTAAAGAGCAAAAGAGAGAGACAGAGGAAGAATTTAGAGAGGAAAAAACAGAGAGAGAGAGAGAACGGAAAAGCAAAAGAGGGAGAAATAGAGAGCAAAACAGAGCAAACTGATGGGGAAAATAATGAATTAAAAAAGCAAGAGAGAGTGAAAGAGAAGGCAAGAGAGAGAGATAAATGGAGAGAAAGTTCGATTGGACAGATAAATAAGAGAAAACAGAGAATAGCAGTCAAATATAATGAGCCGGAGAGAGGGAGGGAGAGAGATAATAATGAAAAGCGCAGGAAAAGCACAAAGAGTGAGTAAGGCAGAGAGGCAAATAGAAAAGATACTGAAATTAATGGGAAGAAATTGAGGAAGACAGGGTTAAGAAAGGAAGGAGGAGAAAGATAAATTTGGATAGAGGCGTAAAAAAAGGCAGAAAGCCTTGGGAGACAGGGAAAGAGTGAAAATTGAGAAAATTGTGTAAAAGAACAGACATACTTCTTGGAATAGGAGGGAGGGGCGAGAATAAGGGAAAAAATACGACAGAGGGGAGGAGGAGAACTACTCAAATATTTACAGGCACCACCGCGGCCACCACGGCCGCCACCACACTCTTAAACCACGTTCACCACAACACAGAAACACTCATCTGAGAGCTTGGAAGAAAGCTCCTTTTTTGAGGGGGAAAGTGTAAGCATTTATTTCTTGTCTACACCAGTACCTATGCACATTGTGGTAAGGGAGAAAGTGAGGGAGATATACATGTTAAGGTATGACAGAGAGAGAGAGAGAGAGAGAGAAGAGCCGCAGTCATTCAATGTGAGAGGGAATTAATTGCAATGCTGAATAATGAACGGTGAGTACGAAGGGCATAGCTTAGCCCTTCCTTACACTCAATTCAATCATCTTTTTTCATACTTTCTCCCGGCTACCTTGGAACACATTAACTAAAGAGAAAGTTACCAAATATTTGCTGTTGCTGGGGAAGGTTTTTTCAGTGCCCTTATTTTTTTTTATTATCAAAAAGTTCTCTTGCTCAAATGTTAACCCATGCGACGATGGACAAATTTTTCTTTTGTTTTCAAAAATGGTTACCCCCCAAAAATTCTTGAAGGATTCTGCTGATAATCCACCGGGAGTAAATCCTTATTTTAGTATTATTTCCCACTTAGCCCCGCTTGTATAAGGCTCTCAACATTTACAAGGGGGAAGGGAGGACTGTAAAAATTATTGTTTTTTTTAAGAGGGGAAGCCATATGTAGGATTTTTTGTGAGGGAGGGTTTAAATTCTATGGCGGAAGTTTTGTCCTGGACATTAATCCTGAGCTAATAATATAGTCTGTCTTTCCCACGCAGAAAGTACGAGGAGGAATGTCGTCCTCCTGAAAATAATGACCCCCGTCAATTATTTCGGAATCGTCCTTCCATGATTTTTTATTATTTTTTTTTCCTTTGTGTAGAAAGAAAAAAAAACTGGATAATAGAAACGATACTAGAGTAGAATTTTATTCGTTTATATTCTTGAAAAGAAAAAAAAAACGGGGGAGATCAGTTGGAGGAGAGAGAGAAAGACAGGGAGAAAAACGAGGGATCATCAAATTAAATGGGAAGACATCAGCCTCCACATCCTCATGGTCGTCATCATCATCATCATCATGGGAACCATTCTTTGAAAGGGACAAGGGGAGAGAAAGGGAAAAAAAGAGAGGGGGAGAAAGGAAAGGGGAGAAAAAACACGAGGACGGAGAAGAGGAATGAATTGGTGCATAAAATGTACTGAAGAAGACAATAGGATTTAAAAAGTTTTTCACTTTCCTTCTGCCATTTGAATTGCTCTCATTTTTTTCTTGGGGACTCTCCCCACGTTTTTGTTTTGTTTCGGAGAGTGACTTTTTTTTTAGGAGGGGCCATACTTCTTTTAGAAGGGAAAGGCACATATTTTCTTTGAAGGGGTGCAATTGGATCTGGTTTTTGTTTATTTATCTTCTTTCTTTGGCGTTCTTCTCTATTTGTATCCTTTATTTGTGCTTGTCTGTGAATGTGTTTAATTCCTGCTAAATGCTGCTTTTTTCTAATTTTTATTTTTTATATTTTGTTGATTTTTATTTTTTATAACTTCACTAAAACACAATTTCTGTTTTTACTTTCTCCAAATACTGCTGGAATTAATCAATTTTTCTGTTTTTTGAATTTCCCCTTAATTTGCAGATTTTTCTCGTTCTGAAAAAAAATGAAGAACGAGTTTCTTCATCATTTACTTTCTCTTTCTTAAAATTCCTGTTATTTCCAGATTTTTATGCTATTTTAAATTCCTTTTATATCCACATTTGTTTGCTATTTGAACTTCCCTTTTTATTTCCAGATTTTTCTACGATTTTCAATTTCCTTTATTTTAACGGATTTCTCTTATGTCAATTTTGCCTTTATTTCCGGATTTTTCTCCTGCGAGATTTTCTCTTATTAACGGATTATTAAATTATGTGCTGCCTATTTAATGATTTTTCTGCCATAAAACGTGTTTGTCCAGATTTACCTGTCGCTACATGTTTTTTTCGCAAACCGTTTTGTCGCTTTGGTCCATTCCATTCATTTCTAAATTTTGAATTTTCTTTTGATTCATAACATGTTTGACTTCTCATTGATTCTAGTATAATTACCTATCTGCATTTAATTGTTTGTGCCTAAATAATTTCAGCTCAACTGCATATGTTCGTGTATTATAAAACAAAAGCACTTCCCACAATAGCCTGCCAGAAAAAATCATGGCGTTGGCCATGATTTCACCGGTAATAAAATAAAATGATGAGAGGGAGGGAAATGCCTGAGGGTGTTAAGTCCAAGTTTGTTAAAGAGCATTCAAATACATAAAGTGAATGACTTTTAGGATTTCTCCCCTGAAACAACTCTCCCGCCTCCCTTCGCCTTTTCTCCATGGGACAGAGAATAAAAAAAAAGATGATGTTATGTAAAAATAAACTGATCGCATTTCAAAAAAAAAGGCACTTTCCTCCCTCTCAAGCAGATTTCCGGTAAATAACAGATATGTACCGGTCCCGTCACTACATGGTTTGGCTTTACATATGTATATGCATACATAACTACACACAAAGTGTTGCGTAAAGGGCGGCACAAAGGGAAATATGAATATCCTCCAAAATAAAAGAGGTAAAAAATATACCCAAAAAAATTCTCGCCACATCCTATGATAGGAGATGAGAGGAGAAAAGAGTGAGTTTTCTCCTTTTTTTTTACTCCATGTGAAGTTTCACCTTGAGGAAGAGGAGAAAATAATAATAATGCCATAAACATCATAAGAGCTGTAGTTTACAATTCCAGCCTCCGGGCATTTTTTCCACCACTTCCATACACCATATAAGACTGCCATGAAAAATCATTTGAAGTTTGTTTTGAGGTTCCTGTGGAGGAAATGCTCTTCCAGCATCAACATCAACACTCTCACCATCATCATCATCACCATCTTTCATCCTACCCGCCTCCGTCAATTCTCCTCCATCTCCTCCTCCTCCTCTGCCACCGTCATTCATTCCTATCCCCCTCCGAGGTGTTTACCATCCGCGGACATAATGGCGTCAAATTACGTTTCAAAAGAAAATGCACACAAATATATTTGGATATTTTCCTTCAAAAAAAAAAAAACAAAACAAATCCCAGCCCAAGCACTTCAAATCCCTAACCCTTCCCTTACAAATAGGGGCTCAATACCCCCAATATTTTTGGAAGAACCTCTATTTTTTGGGGGAACTAAACAAGGGAATTTTTTCCTTGGTAATAAAACACCATAAAATTCTATGGAAGCCTCCGAATGTAGTAAAATGTATATGTTGCACGTTGGAATGTAAAATCCACATTTTTTTCTAATATACCCCATAAAACCGGGAATATTCCCACAACCACCAATATACGTCCTTTCTGGTCAGGGAAATATAGGTATATATTACAAAATCCGGAAGCTTCCACACGCCCTTGGAAATGGCTGGAGGAGATAAATGGCCACGTTTTTTTGGGCAAGTTCCATTAGTAAGGGAGCAAAATGTTAAAATAGAAAAGGATCCCCTCCTTTACAAATGACTTAAGAGTGGGCTGTGCTTCTGCCTAAGGCTATTACTGTACTAGGATGTTCGGAACAGGGAGAGAAGGGGAACATTTCCTCTCTGGTCAGGTTCCAGCTGGAACAAGTCAGGTAAGGATACAAAAAAAAATATGATCCTTTGCCCATGGTGAAATTGAATGGAGGGGAAGGGAGATGGAAACTATAAAATGAAAGAGACGCAGGAAGGCGGAAGAGCAGAAGACGGGGGAAAGACAAATCAAAAAGAAAGTCAGGAACATAAAGAGACAGATCAAAAACAGAGAGAGAAATGGGGAATAACAAAGGCAGAGGGAAACGAGAGGAGTAGCAAAAACAGAGAGGAAAAAAGAAAGAGAAGGAAACAAGGACAAGATAATACAAAGGGGGAAATGGAGACAATGGAGTGGTAGATCAAAAGAGATGAAGACAGAGGGAAATAGCCGAAAAATGGAGAAAGCCACAAAAAGCCAGAAAAAGAGAGAAAAATCAAGAATAAATGTGAAAGTGAAAATAAAAAAGGAGAAGAGAGAGAAAAATCAAGAATAAATGTGAAATTGAAAATAAAAAAGGAGAAGAGAGAGAAAAATCAAGAATAAATGTGAAATTGAAAATAAAAAAGGAGAAGAGAGAAAAATCAAGAATAAATGTGAAAGTGAAAATAAAAAAGGAGAAGAGAGAAAAATCAAGGATAAATGTGAAATTGAAAATAAAAAAGGAGAAGAGAGAAAAAACAATCTTTAGAAAACAGGGTAAGAAGAGAAAGTAAAAAAAAACAGGGAGAACATAACAAAAGGGACGGAAAAAGACAGAGACGAGCAGAGAAAAGAGAGAAAATTAGAGAAAAGATGAAGAAGAAAGAGAAATTGAGAGAGACGGACTAGCCCATTTGGTAAAGATTGGAGAAAAAATATCAAAAAGGCAGCGGACAAACGTCCGAAGGGGCAGATTGTGTTTAACATGGGCAAAAGAGAAATCTATGGTCATTGGTAGCTGTGCCACCACCAAATAAGAAAGCCTTTGTGAGTATTCTCTCTTTGCTCTCTCTCTCAGTCTCGCTCTCACTCTCTCTCTCTCTCTGCTTCCCCGGGTGGATGTAATAGTAACCTCCATTCTCATTCTGACTTGCTCTCTTTCTTCCCCTCCACCTCATGCTTTTCCTTATGTCTTTCTCCTACCAAGTATACAAATAGGTTTCAAGGCTTGGGGTTCCACTTTTTTTTTGTCCAAAGAACGCCGGAGCTTGGTACATTTAACTGTACATATGTATATGTACGTAGCCTGTGGAAGGCGAGTGCGTCACAAGCATCACACGCTCACATTGCTCCCTATCACACAAACGTTTTTCCTCTCTCTCTCTTTCTCTCTCTCTCTTCTCTCTCTCTCCTTATGTGTCTTGCCTTTTGGAACAGGCGACTGACGTCAAGCACTCGGAAGACAAAAGCTCCTTCAATCCGATACCTTTTTTCCTCGCTTTTCTTGTAACTATTCCAATGTCTGTATGCATTATTATTATAAAGTGGATGAAGGGAGCTCCCATAATTTACAAGTCACACACATTCTCCCTCGTAATACAAGTCCCTTTTTTTATACTATTTGTGTCCAAAATAAAATACTCCCTTGTGTTCCTCCCCTCCTCAAATTCTCTTCCCTTCCCTCCTTTGGTCCTGTCCACGCTTGTCCTTCCCTTTTTCTCCAGTTTCTTACTTTCGTCCCCACCTCCAGATGATTCCCCGGCTTTCCATTGACTTTTTCACCCATTTTTAGGGGAAAGACTTTCTCTGGTGCAGTTGTCATCAGGAGAAAATAGGGGAATTAATGCTTCTATCCTCTCCTACATTTTTGTTGTTCTCCTTCAATTTACACTACTTGCAAGTCAAATTTGATGTAGTGGATGGGAAATGAGGAACACATTGAGTAGTATAAAATAGGGGGGTTTTCCCATTTAAAGTTCCCGGGTTTGGGGGGGGAGAGAGAATTTTCTCAGGGAGACAAATATTATATTCTATCCCCACTATTTTCATCTCCTTCCAACACAACACACGGATGTTTTGATGGGCTCCAGCCATGACAGGCCAAAGCAGTGTGAGTTAAATCAAAGCACGTCATATGCTTATCAGATGGAGAGAGAGGCAAAGAGCATGGCATGTGGGACATGCAGAGAGAGAGAAAGAGAGAGAGAAAGAGAGAGAGAAAGAGAGATAGAAAGAGAGAGAGAAAGAGAGAGAGAAGGAGAGAGAGACAGAGAGAGAAAGAGAGAGAGAAAGAGAGAGAAAGAGAGAGAGAGGGTAGGAGGTTGGTTTGGCGAGATGAAAAGATTTTGTAGTTGTTCGACTCACTACTACTCCGACTACGAACGAGTGTTACGAACTCCTACAAGGAGTGATTACTCTTGAGAGGGTCTCATATAGAGAGCAAAACTCTCCATATTCCATCAATGCCAGTAGCAGTTCAAACAACAACAACAGAAGCAGGAACAGCAGCCACCAGAGAAACTATTTCAGTGGAGGAAATTGATCGTGGAAAAGAGAAATATTTCTTTTTTTTCTCTCTCTCTCCCTACCCTTTTCCTTACCCGGAAGAAGCCTCCATCTCCCCTAATTTTTGAGTATCTGTAATTTTACCCCTGGGAAAATAAAGTACACCCTTGCATTATGGATGGAATTAATTCCACAACTATTCAGCATGATCATAGGAGCAGTAAATACATGGAGAAATAAACCTGGGAAAGATTTTGTTTCCAAGTACTAACCGCTCAATCCGTCTTTAATGAAGTGGCTACACCGTGGGGTGGGAAGAGAAGGAAAAAGAAAACAGAGAAAAATAACAGATGGACAGACGAAATGGAGAAATATGAGAGAGGAAGAAGGCGTAACAAGGAGAGAGAAAAAGGGAAAGACGAGAGAGAAAAAGGAAAGGACGAGAGAAAAATAGAAAAGGATTCAGAGGAAAACGGAAAACAGGGAGAAAAAGGAAAATAAAAGTGAATGAAGAATTAAGAGAGAGATAAAGAGAGAGAAAGCAATAGGAAAAAAGACACGAAGGGCGAATGGAAGAAAGAAAAAAAAAATATTGAGAAAGAGTGAGAGAAAGTGAAAAAATATGGGAAGATTTTTCTGGTTGAACTTTCACTCGGTGATGGTAGAAAAAATATGAAATTGAAAAGTGAGGGAGGGAGAGGGGGATGTTAGAGGGATGGAGGGATGTGAACGAGAGAGAGAAATGTATGGAGAGAGCCAAAAGAATCAAATACGTAGAAACAAAAAGGGCTGGAATTAATAACCGTAATACTTTACTCCTCCTACAAGTCACCGCCAAACACACGTCGAAAGAGCACGTCCAAAGGACTATAGAGTGGAAAAAAAATAAAGCTAAAACAAATGCTTCTCCATCATACATACACGTGTCTCCACGTCCCCACATATGTAATACAGGCCTTGTCTATCTCAGAGAAAATAATATGCCCTATAACCCCCCGGAATACCGGAAACTACATGTATTTATGCCGGTGCACATAGGTGAGGAATATCCCCTGTAAAATTAGAAGATGACAATGGAGGAGCCAAAAAAGTGTAAATATGTGGAAATACCATTCTATTTATACGGGTATTAGTCCTCTCCTGAATCACCAGATACGGAACGATCCACAGCCTTGCACACGTGTGGCAGGGGATTACACCCCATGAATTATTACGGGGATAATATTCTCAATGCAAAAAAAAAAAAACAGGGGTATGTACATATACATAAGAAGATGATACATTCACCCACATTCAGTCACATCTTGAAGCTCCAAAATTTTTTCTCAAAAAAAAAAAAACAGCCACAAAAATTCTGGGCGGAATTCAGTGGTAAAAGATAAGGAATGGGGAAGTTGTTCTTCCATGGGAAGGTAAAGGGAAGAAATAAGGGAGAATTATAGGGAGACAAATATACCCACATGATGATGGAGAGTACGGTAAAAAAAAATTACATGGAGGGAAAAAATATCATCTATATATTCCCGCCAAAAAGGAACTTAATACGTATATATGTATATACTTTCACATAAATGGAAGGTTCCATTTGGAAGTAAAGTTCCAATTGGGGTAAAAACTGGAGACTGTCTCGAGAAATAAATGCGTGAGGGTAAGGCTTTACTGGTTTGGCCTTGCGTAAGTACTACCATGGCATTACATGGTACACCCTCTGAAGATGAAATATGCCTTCTTGTGGAGAAAGAGAGAGAGAGAGAGAGAAAAAAAAATTGAGCCTATAGCATTGTATGTCAACCACCCCAAAAAAGGGGAATTGTAGTCCCTCCATATGCACCCCAAAAAGGATTGTATATGCCAAATAAGAAAGGGGAGAAATGTATGTTTGGATGAATATATGACAGAAAAGTAAATATGTACCAAATGTCAGCATGGGGAGGGTAAAGCTTAAAAAATATGGGTAAGTAGCTTATATATTGGGAAAATACGGGGTTTTTTTCCTAGGGAAAAAGCAACGATATATGCAAAGAAAGAGAAAAGATATAATGCTTTTTTTTTTGCATCATAACTCACCCCTATGTCGGTTTGTTTGCTTATCAAACATGAGCATGGCATCTTCGATCTGCAAATAAACAAGACAGGAAAAAAATGGTTAGAGCTTACCAACAACATGTAGGAAACACACATGTTTACTAAATATATCAGCTATTTTTTTTTTCAAACTCCAAATATTAGGTTGGAATGAAGTATTTTTTGAAAATGTAGTTTAGAATTTAGAAATTGGCGGGGGAATTGTGTGGTTGAAATAGGAACAAATAATAATGGAATATTCAAGCATAATGATTATATTTTTGTTATGGTGCTGGATTTTATTTCAGCCATTTTGTTTTACAGATTCATTAAATTTCTTTTTGTTTTTTGTTTTCATAAGTTTTACATTAATTTTTCAGTTTAATTTATGGAATTTATACTTTAAATTTATTTGTTTTATATTTTGATTTATTTGTTTTTTTCAAATTTAATGAATAATAAATTTAGCCTTATTTTTTTTAAATATTTCGGACTTTATTTATTATTTTAAATTATATTATTATTTTAAATGCATAAAATTTCTCTTAGCTTAAAAATTTTGTTCCATCTTCAAGCAGCATTTAAATCATTTAATTTTTATAGTGTAATTCCTTTTTGTTTATTTGTTGACCTGTTTTATTTTCGGAGTGCTTGCGGTATTTGATTAAAAATACATTTCCAGGATGAAAATTGAGCAGTAGCTGGATGTACATTGGAAGCAAAAAATGTTCTTATACTAATATTAAGGACATGGGCATATATCTATATCGTCGTTTAAGTATCAAATCTGACCAAGTCTTATAGAATCCTTATGCACGATAGTCAATTTTGACACTTAAACGATGGCATATACATATATATATGTATAGATGTATGTGAAAATATGTACGAAAGGAGCGCAGGATGAAAAAGTAGTTGAGAGCCGCTCTATTGAAAAATTACGAGATGAAAAAGCTCCTCTGACTCCCCTTTTGGCACCCTGGTAGTGGTGGTATAAAATGAATATAAATAAAAAAAATATTTATGTACACGAACCTAACAATGACAAGATTTGTAGTCATTTGCATTTCCCTTTTTCTTTTGCTCTCAATCTCATTTCTCGCCCTCCTTCTCTCTCCCTTTCTCTCTGTCTCTTTTTCTATATTAAACCCCAGGACCAATTTATTTTCAGCCCTTCGGAGGCCAAAGAAGAGAGATTTGGGCGTTTAAAGTAAAAAATTGCTCTTTTTTCGCCCTCCTATATTCTCACTGGCTCACTCCGCCTTTTTTTCCCCTTGATATACCATTTCTTAGTGAGAGAGAGAGAGAGAGAAGGAAAGAGAAGAGAAAGAGCAGAGTCCCTAGAAAAAAAAGAGAAAGGAGCGGGTGACGACTCCTTCTCGTCGCCGTCGTGTGAGGGGGAAATACATTGAATGTATTAATTTTGTCATAGTAATCATCTATATTTATCATGGAGGTATATCCTCCAACGGATGTACACCTACACATAAATCCTTCCCTTTACGCTCCCTTCTATTTGTTTTTGTTGTTCAACATTTGTTTTTTTTTATTTCCATTTTTCTCCTTGCTTTTCATGCACGTGCCTTCTTCTTACAGGGGAATAGTATGTACTTGCGCTCTATATTTCATTCCTTTTTAGTTTTTGCCTCTAATTCTCTTTTTATCTGTCCTCTCGCCCTTCTTTATTCTGCCTTTTTTCCGTCTACTTTTATTTCCTGTTTATCATCCTTTCGTTGTCTCTTTTTTGTATTTCTTTATTTTGTTTTCCAAATCTCCCATCCATTTTCTTTCTTTCCATTTCTCCCGTCTTCCTCCCTTTCGTTTCTTTTCTCTCCATTTTAGTTGTTAATTTCTGTTTTTGGCGGTTTTTCGTTATCTTTTCTCTCTTTTCTTTTCTACTTTCCTCTGTTCACTTCTCTTTAAATTTCTTTTGCAATTTTACACTCATTTAACCTTTTTCCTCCGTTCTGTCTGGCAATTCTTTGCGCTTTCTCTTCTTCTTTTGTCTTGTTTCTCCTTTCTGTCTTTCTTTTTGTATTTTCCTTTTTTTTCCACTTTACTTTCTCCCTCTTTCCTTTTACTCTCGGCTTCTGTATTACTCTTTTTCTATAATTTTACGGATTCTCTCCTGTTTTAAGCTCTTTTCAGATTTCTTGCTCATTTTGATGTTACAATTTACTTTCCCTCCCTTTATCTGACTTTCTCTCGCTTCCCCTTTTCTCTCCATCTCTCTCGCGACTAATTTCCTTTTTGCTCTCTTGCCGTTCCCCTAATATCTTTCTGCTTCATCCCGACACTCTTTTCCTAGGCAGTTTCTCTCACTCTCTCATCCTACTATTCTCCCCAGACTTTGAATTTCCTAAGTGAATTGGTAGGAATGAATCCCAGTTCGTTTTTGTGTCTCTTTTTTTTTTTTACATCCACCATACCTTCCATTCCTCCATACATTCCTCTACTCCTCTCTCATGGTTACTAATAGTGTCTGAATCTCTGGCTGAAAATGTATGTATTCCAAGTGGAAAGGGAGAAGTACAAGGGAGGGAAAGGAGCTGCTATTCCTGAAAATATTTTCAAGTCACTTTCTGTTTCAAGTCCTCTTTGTCCATGTCTCCATTTTTATGTACCTTATGGGAGACACAAAGAGAGACAGAGATACATATGCAAACAAGGGGGACAACAAGGAGAGGGAGATAGAGAAGTTACAGGGAAGGGAAAGCGGTGGGATTGCTCTTTGTACAACAAGAGGAGGAAAAAAAAACCTGGGTAATGTGACATGTTTTATATGCAATATTATTCGGAGAGGTATGTTGTCTAGGAAAAAAATGCTTTGGGAACCGAGAGAGAGAGAGAGACACAGTGCTTGGAGAACTTACACGGGGAAGGGGAATTAAGGACGGAAGAAAAGAGAAATGGGGAAGGGCAAAAAAAGAGACTTAAAGGAAGGAGAAGGGAGAAAGTGTAAAAAAAAATAAAACAGGGCAAGAGCACAAAGGATGGAAAGGGAAAATGGGAAGAGGGAAGAATGAGTCAAGAAAAAAAAAGGGACAAGGAAGAGGACCCAAGTGAAAAAGATTGTTTTGTGGAATTTCCTATGCGGGTTTCTTCCATTTGACATTCTTTTTGTTGTACCATAAAAGATTGCACTATTCAAATCAACGTCAAGAACTTTTGCCTAAAAGAATTCCATCAAACAAAGTCCTTTCTACTTTTTTCTCTCTCCCTCATCCAAGCCATTTTATTCCCTTTTATTTTGCATCCCAACTTTTGCCCTTTAAAAAAAAACATTTTCATCCCTAACCCCCCATTACCTTTCACCGTATTTCACTCAAATTATTGGAGTTATTACTATTATTTTGTAAAATAAAAAACGGAAAAATTCTTGCGTGGTGTACTTACAAGAATAAATGGGAAAACTCATCTCTGTGGATGGTTCCAAGAAAATGAAAAGATCAAAACATGGGCAACAAGAGGGAGACAGAGAGATATGGGATATTTTTTAGGGGGAAAGAGGAGCTTCCAGGAAGAATTGTAAGCGGGAGGGATGTTACAAGGCAATCTCATTAAAAGATGGTTCGATCCACGAAAAACAAAAAAATATAGCATAAAGCATGCTGAGCAAGTAGTGCATACATTGTGCATAAAAATATTCAAACAGATTCATTTTCTCTCCATCCCAGCCACGTTCAACATGAGAGAGAGAGAGATCATAAAGAGAGCGAGGGAGATGGAGGGAGAAATAAGTATGTATTCACATTCGGAGAGAAGGCCACTGAGAAGTGCAGGCTGTATGGGCAAGTGTAATAAACGTATTTGCAGGAACGCAAAAAGGGAAACCAGAGGGAATAACATTACATTTCTTAAACATGTTTCCTCTTACACTACAAGTATTTGCACAACACTTTCTCTTCCCTCTTCTATTTTTTTCCCTTTCCAAGCTTCTTCAGGCACTTTGGCTCCCATGTTTGCCCTTGAGCGAGCGTGAGGAAGAGAGAGAGCTACAGAGATAATTCGAAAGAGCAGCGGAGATGTGCCCGAAGAGCAAGGTCGAAGAGAAAAACAGGACAGCAATAACGGAGACAGATGGAGAGACGCGGAGATACAGCTGAAAGGAGAACAAAAGAGAGAGAGAGAGAGAGAGAGAAGAAAAATTCAGACGGAAAGAGAAAGTAAAACATGGGAAAAGCCAGAGAAAGTCAAGAAAAGAAAAAGACAGCGAGAAGGAAGAGAAGATGCAGCAGCAAGAGAAAAAATAAATAAAAAGAGAAATAATAGACACATATAGTACGAAAGAAAATGCCAAATACAAAATGGAGAAAAATTAAGAGAGAAGGAATATGGTCAGAAATATAATAACGACAGAGCACGTATTAGAGAGTATAAATACGGAGATTAAAAACTGGAAAATAATATAAGATAAAAAAATCTTATAGAAAAAAACCAACCAAAAAAATATACCTCACTTTAAAAAATACCCAAAAAATAATAGAGGAGGAAAAACTACGAGATTCATACACTCCGACCGAGACACAGAATAAAGAGCCTAAACGCAGAGAACTGATAACGGGAGGTACAAAAACGCCAACAAAAGACAGAAAGTAAAAGAAAGCCAGACGAATCAGTTCAAAAACATGACAAACGAACAACCAAAAGCAGGATATCCACGACCATGAAAGAGATTAACCAATTCAGATATTTAAATCTAAGACCGGAAAATAGCCACAACTAACAAAGAGATATTTCCAAGAAACACAAGTAGAAAGAAAAAAGAGGAAAGGAATCAAAAAGGGCAGTTCGTGCCAGGAAGGCCATGGAGCGTTCGGGAATGGAGAAAGAAGTTGAAGAAAGGCAGAAGAAGAGGAATATGAGGAGAAAATCCCATAACAAAAATTTCACTACTTCCTCTCCATACCAAAAGAGCCGGGTGGACGGAGGTGGGAGTAAGTAGCACAAGTACTGTACTTCCTAGTGTGTGTATGTGGAAAAAAACAAGTGAAATCCTTTCAGCACACTTGGGGTGAATATCAAGGATGCAAAAAATACAGCTGCCGCTCCTTGTTTTCGCTCTCTCTCTTCCTCTTTCGCTTTCTCTCTCTCTCTCTTTTGCTTTTTCTCTCTCTTTCGCTTTCTCTCTCTCTTTCGCTTTCTCTCTCTCTTTCGCTTTCTCTCTCTCTTTCGCTTTCTCTCT